>CDEZ01019744.1:0-21531 GCA_000826365.1 Acanthamoeba royreba
CACACACACACACACACACACACACACACACGTATACGCTGGCCGCGTGGGATGCAGCCATTGAGCGGCGGATGGTAAGTATCATGCTCTCCATCCTCGATTCTCTCCATCAGCCGTTCGCTCCACAACATGTCCACACTCGTCTCTTTGTGATCGGTAGGTCACCTGTTCCCCAAGTGAATCGGGCTCGCATGACCATCCTTGTTGGAGTGGGCAGGAGTGACAAGCCGACCAGAAGCGTTGGACCCTGGCGCTCTTGCTCCGTTACGGTTTGGTGGACGAGTATTTGAATGCTCAATACCTTCACCCTCCCAACGTGTCAGCATCATGCGACACCTCACTTCTCATATCCTTTCTATCCTCCTGGCCGAATTGTTTTTGGTGGAGGTCAGCTCAACCCCTTAACCAATATTGGCTACGTTCGCCTTTCAGCCGTGCTGAATACGGGAAGCAATACGACGATATCGCGCAGCGCGAGGCTCACGGTTTTCTTCCAGCTCACCTCCTAGCCCTTTGTTCTCACGCTACCCTTGCCGGTCTTCGTTATCATCGTACACACCCTTGTGGTACCAATTGCCGTCTTGTGTTGTTCCAGAAACGAGCATGCTCTCTAAGCTTACGCGTAAGAACTCGTGATAACGCCGGATTTCATGCGCGAGGTTTTGCCACTTGTTCGCGCACAGATCGCACCGACTGCTGCTAGCATGGATCGTTTGGGTAAAGAACTCTCGAGTTGTTTGTTTGTTTGGAAACGGAATTTTCACTTGTAAAACCGCGCCAGGACGACATTCGTTTGAAGAACTTGGCGGCTTAGACAGGGCTATAGCTCTCCTCAAGGTTTACTCTCCATGCCTACTTGCTTTCGTTCGTGCTGATGGTGCTCTGTCAAGGCTGCAGTTATCACTGGACTTGAGGACCAGTCTCGCTTTGCTCGACTGGGGGTGTCACCGCCAAATGGAGTACTTCTGCATGGACCATCAGGCTGTGGTAAAACTGCTCTAGGTTTAGCTCTCGCCCATGCAACCAGCGCCGCGTTCCTTCCCATCCAAGTACGTATGTTGCATTTTTTATATTCTTTTTCCGACAGGCCTTGTGCATACGCCATTTCCTTAGGGTGCCGAAGTGGTGCGCGCGGTTGTGGGCGAATCAGAGCGTGCCATATCCCGTGTCTTTGCCAAGGCCCGCGCAGCTGCTCCCGCTATCCTTTTCATCGATCAGATTGATATGCTCGCCCGACCTCGTGGTCTTGACTCCTCCGGTACATCAGTGTATGACTAGTCTACCTCTATCGATATTCTCACCGAGGATGTGTGTCACACGAATAGCGGAGCGCACGATGGATCGACTGCTGTCGTGTTTGCTCATGGAAATGGACGGCCTTGCATCAAAATCGGCTACCGACAGACCCCCTGTGCTTGTTGTGGCCACTACGCAGAGCCGAGACCTGATCGATTCCGCGCTGCTCCGACCCGGTCGCCTCAGCGTGCACATCCACCTCCCGCTTCCCGACTTCACCGCTCGCATGGTGCCTCTGCCTACATGTTTATTTCGACAACCTCATCTAACCATGTTTTCCTGACACTCTTTTTCGTCATCGGCCAGGACATTCTTCGCCTCAAACTCTCGAAGGGCGATCTGGCGGTGGCGGAGATGAAGTGGGTGGCGGGGGCTACGGAGGGCTGGAGTGGAGCCGATCTCGATAATCTGTGTCGTGAAGCAGCTATCATGGCCCTCAGGCAGGACATTACGGCCACTCGAGTGGAACTGGCCCACGTCCAAGCGGCGCTACGAATGGCCTGTGTGAGCACAGACGCCAACCCCAAAAACCCGGCAAGCAGCTGTACCCCGCTTGCAAATTCTTCTGAGAAAACAAATACAGATATCCTCGTTTAGGGCTGATTTTTTCTTTTCTTGTATTTTTAAGGTCAATAATACCCAGCTAGCGTCTTCGTGTGTTCAACCGCACCACACTCGTGTAATATATATATATATATTACACCCGACTGAACGGAAGAACAACAAGGATGGACACACCGCGCAGGGAGGAGCTGGACCGAACGGTGGACGCGCCTTCACCCTCTCACCGGGAAAGCGAAGGGGCGGTGGTGCCGTGGGCCCGTCTGGTGCCAGTTCGCCGTGGAGGCACCTCACCTTCCTCCCTATCAGGAGCAGAAGAGCTCGCCCCGATCGAGCTCGCACCCCACCACCCGCCCCTCCTCTTGGGCCGTTCTCCTGACTGTGACTCGCGGTACGGCCCTACCCTGCCTCTCTTTGGAGATCTCTCCTCTCTCTCCTCTCCTTGTCCTCACGCTTCCCTACCGCGCCTCCTCTGACACACGCGGTGTGGACCACCCACGAAGCGGCCGGTTTGCGGACAAGCGGGTGTCGGGTCGGCACTGCCGTGTATACCGAGAACGGGATGAGCACGGACTATGGGGCGCTTACTACCTCGATGACCTTTCTTCCAACGGCACTTTCGTCAACGGCACGAAGGTGGGCAAGGGCAACCGTGTCCGTCTTTGCTCCGGAGGTATAATATGACACAACAACAGCGTCATGTCCACCAGCCCTCAACCGATTTTCGCGCAGATGAAATAGCCCTCACCAACATCGCTCTGGCCAATGCCCCTGCTGGCGGAACACACACATACATCTTCCAAGGTACGATTCCGGTTGCGCAATCGATGATCGGACTGCAAACCTTTCTTGCTCATGCTGCGGTGGTTAGATCTGGTGGCACTTCGAGGCGTGGAGGATGATCAACCAGACGACGACAGTCCCTCCACCCAAGAAATCGTGGCCGATGAATCTGCACCAGGTTTCTTGCTCCTCCTCTAGTGTTATTCACTGTTCGTTTGATCTGAGCTGACGTTGTATTCAGCCAGATCCAACGCGCATGATCCCCTACAAGATGAGGTAAAAAAGAATGAAGTACTGCGTTCCGCGTCTTCGTCGCACGTCGATGCACTTGATTTTTATGTACTGTTTCTATTCTGTGTCATACAGCTACCAGTTCCGGCTACCGTCGGCAGCAACAAGCGCAAGGTGCGTACGCTCACTTTAATATCAAAAGGAAAAAGCTGCACTGACATGATGGA
The DNA here is from genome assembly GCA_000826365.1 of Acanthamoeba royreba. Classification (NCBI taxonomy): domain Eukaryota; phylum Discosea; order Longamoebia; family Acanthamoebidae; genus Acanthamoeba; species Acanthamoeba royreba. Next base: position 3,099 of record CDEZ01019744.1, read on the forward strand.
GCAGGAAGTCGATGGTGGAACACGAGAGGAATCTGAACTGGAGCGGGACAAAAAGAAGCTGCGTAAGCTGGAAGCCACATACGAGGACTCTCTGATCTGCGGAATATGTACCGCCCACTTCCTATCCACATCCGTTATCATATTACATTATCCGCTGAGCTTCCTGGATTGCAGGCCAGGAGCTACTCTACAAATGTGTGGCTTTATTCCCGTGCATGCACAAGTAACACTGTCGCTTCGGAACTCTGACCTGAATTGTAGCTAAATAGCGTTTTGTTTTTGTGCAGCTTTTGTGCATGCTGTTATGGTGATTGGCGAGCACGAGGAAACCACCAATGCCCCCAATGCCGCACCAAAGTGCAAGGCCTCTCTAAGGTACTTCGTCTGGGGCTCTACAAGAGCAGTTGAAGAAGAGCAAACACCAGCTGGCTTCACTCATTTGGCTATCAAACACGCTGATGTGCAGAACCACACCGTGTGTGCCCTCATCGATTCGTACTTAGAGGCCAACCCCGAAAAGGCCCGCGACCCAGAAGATCTCAAAGACATGGATGCGCGCTCAAATATAACTGATGAAATGGTTGGTACAACATTTTCCTGGTGCTCGCAAGTTTAGTCATTGTTGATAAATTTCTTGCATAGCTGCGTCAAGTTATAACGTACAAAAAAAGGAAGAACAATCGCGATGATGCCGATGAAGACGACGAAGAAGAAGAGGAGGAAGAAGAGGAAGAGGAAGAGGATGAGGATGAGGAATACCGACCTCCTGCCGCATTTACCTTCACTTCTGTTCCGCGAATTGTGGCCACAACTTTTGGTAGCGGCCTGGGAATCTTCGGTTCCTACCGTACCGTTTGCCGGGAATGCGGCACCACGGGTACCGTTCCCTGCAGTGATCGTTTCTCTGTCCCTAGATCTTCTACGCCTAATGCGGATGCAGCTTCTGATGGCTTCAGGTGTCCGACTGACAGCGCGCCGCACTCCATCTGCTCTGCTTGTGGCCAGCCCTTTCCTGACAGAGGAGACCGTTGTCCTGTGCCTGTGAAATGTACAGCCAGCAGTCTGCTTGTTTTGGTCTTCCTACTGACACTCCTTCTTGTTGTCTGGCAAAACGTGTTTTGCGCTCCATCCTGCCAGGCGAGTTGTGCGACAAGCACTTCTGTGATTTGTACATGAGCCGAGGAGGAGGTCCGGGATGTCCGCTCGGTAGGGGTAAATTTAAGAAGTTATCCCAGCATACCTTTGCAACCCTCCCTTCTGCTTCTCTCAAGTACGTACGCCGGTTCCTGGGGCAGCTAACTGGGCTGGCTAATGAAACGGGCTATGGTTTTTGGTGCAGCTCTAATCAAGCCGAACAAGAGATATTGATGAACTACTTAGTATGGCAGTTCCCCCCCCCACACTCCACGCGCGGTAGGAATTAGGCGTTACTCATTGAATGTACTTTCCAGACGGCTAAAGGCAAGACAGTCACCGATCTTTGGTTGGCGTGCTTGGCGGATGCTGATTCCGGTGCTCTTACCTTCAGTACAGTAACCCGGCTTCACGTTTGTTCGTTACTGTACAACACCTAAGGAAAATTCGTTGCCAGATGCGTTCCACACCCACAAGAACCTTCATTCGGATCTCTACGCCTGTTCATCGTGCGCGCAGTACGCATTCCAAAGCGTTGTCTACCTTTATCGGTACGGGGCTTTCTTTGGGGGACTGTTGAGAGGTTTGCTCAGCGTAGGCGGGACGCATGCAGCGCCAACATGGCCCCTGCTGAATTTCCAGCTTCGGTCACTTCGCGACCTGATTGCCACTGGGGCCGCAACTGTCGGACTCAGCGTACGACCTTACTACTCTGCTCTCTGTACGAGGCCCATCAGCGCACTGATGAGTATAAATTTTTATGCGTACACAGAACACAACCCGGCCCACGCCAAACGCTACAATCATATCTGCGAGCAGACGCGCTTTTAACTTGTTAACAACAAAGTCTATTTAGGAGGCCCTGACGTCACTTTTGCTCTGTGGGATAGTGAACGAAGCAGGAGATCATGAGCTGCTGGTTCGCTACGGCCGTCTTGAATTCCTCATAGTTGATCTCTCCGTCACCATTGACGTCTATCTGTCGGAAACATTCGTCCACCTGGTGACGTGCGCAGTGCTGTGGGTAAGTACTCTCATGGCGTACCAGGCACCTGCATGGAGGGAAATAGCTGCAGCGCATACCATCTCCCGAATTTGCTGGGTAGTCACGGGCTCGCCCTTGGAAGCAAGAGAAGCCTTGAAAATGTTATACACCTCATCCGGCGTTAGAGTACCTGACCCATCAGTGTCGTAGGCGTCAAACAAAACTGCGCGCCGCAGAGGAAGAAGAAGAATCAGCTGCATGACGGGGGATGTAGCAAGAGTACTACATACATTTGAGGCGCTCTTCCATGGTCCCCTTCTGCACAACTGACAATCCGGTGACAAACTCTCGGAAATTAATCTTGCCGTCCTGTATGTGGAGTTCAACGCATGTTTGCCAAGATGGTAGAGACCTCAGTCCCGTACCTTGTTGTGATCAAAGGCGGAAAAGTTCTGTTCGATCACAAGGGGGTCGGTGATGCCAATAGCGTTGAGACCTGCTGCAAACTCCTGTGCGAGGAGAGTATGAGAGAGGAATATGATACATGATACAACGCATCGTGCGTTACCTCGCGGCCAACATAACCGTTACGAGCTTGCTTCAGCCAGTTGGCGTAGAGTTTCTCGAGCTCATCCCGAGAGACTGAAAGTGTAGGAAATAAGTTATGTCACTCACAAGGCACAACCATAAGAAGGATGTAAGTCGTACAGTGCGTGGTTTGCTCTAACTGAGCTAAGAGAGCCTTTTTTTCCTCTCGTTTGATGCGATCTAGGCTATCACCGAATGTAAACGCTTCGCCTTCTGTGCATGGGATCAGCTCCAGGTTAGAATGGGGTACTACAATCCTGCAAACCCACGATCTAGAGACACATACGACGTATAGGCGGCGTTGCGAGAGGAAAATGAAGAGCGGGCATTGGGGAAGAGGCTCCGCTCACTTGCCCGCTCAGATAACCTCCCCGAACGGTCGGAGGAGAAGACGACATGGAGGGAGAAGTGCGGCGTGGTGGCGCTCGCTCTTCTTCATTCCCCTTAGTGCTGCCTTTTACAGGCTCATGTTCATTGGATTCGTCCTCATCGTTATCGTGTTCCGTCGGAACGTCGTCTGCCGAACGCTTGCGCTTGCGAAGTGGCGATCCAGGTGGCGATGCACGTGGAGATGGAATGGGCGAACCGCGCAAGGAAGCTGAGGGTGTGGCCAGCGGAGAGAACGGTAGAGGTCCCTGAAAGGCCACGACCCGACGTTAGTGTTGGACAGAACACGTGATAGGGAAGCATTGGACATGCTTACCCGTACTGTAATTCTGAGCTTGAGCGTTTTGGATCCTTCCTTTAAATGCTTTTGGATTGCCGTATCAAGAGACGCTTGACTATCGATAGTAATAGACTCCCCTTCTTCATCCTAGCAGGAAAAATGTACATGCACAATCAGAAAAAGAATGCCAAGACAAGTTTACCATGCCCAGGTTTGGAAGGAACGTCACCTTGTACGTAACAGAGAGGGGCCCGATGTACTTGGCTTGCAGTTCATTGAAAAGATCCTGATAACGAACTTCTCGAGGAACTTCCATCACTCGAATGTCATCCCCGTGATAACACTTTATGAGAACCTGCGTGCCCAGATGAGCGCTCAACTTCAACGTTGTGAAAACAAACAAACAAACAAACAAACAAACAAACCAACAAACCAACAAACCAACAAACCAACAAACCAACAAACCAACAAACCAACAAACCAACAAACCAACAAACCAACAAACCAACAAACCAACAAACAACCAACCAACAAACCAACAAACCTTATCGTCTTGATTATCATGAATGTCCTTGTAGTACTCTTTCCACACGGAAGCAATCATCTGGGAGATGTGGCGAGATATCTTGTTCTCGCTGTTGCCATCATGCACCCGTTTGATTTTGAACAACAGCGAGCGGATCTTGTCCTACACATGTGCGGGGTAAAATGAACATACAGACTTTGAACCACATGAGATGCCGGAGGATCTCGTACCTCCACTGAGGTCTCACCAGGATGGTTTGTTTTTTGGCGCCACGCATCCAGTTCGTCCTTAGATGCGTAGCGAAGTGCTTGAAGTACGCCCCTAATGCTGTCAACGCAGCCTAGATCGAATGACAAGGCATACTAGAAGATTAAAGTGTGGGAGGACCCACGGTAAGGTTACGGAGGACAAGAGAAAGGCAGCGAGTTCAAGGATGGAGGGAAGACCTGATTGAGTTTGTGCTTTTCTTCGGCTTCCATTTCTCCAACGTTAACGATATTATCCAGGGCGGCGAGGACGTCACGGACGAATTCGAAATTGAAGGAGGGTCCACAGAATTTATATATCTCCGTGAGCACCTGGTCGTACTCCTTGAAGTGGACTAAGGATTTGGCCAGTGCTTGCACCACTCCTTGCTTCACCAAATACCTGACCGCAAGGCGTTGAGCTAGAGATACCTTATTGGCACAAGCGGGAATAGGTGCGCACTCTATTTGGACAGAGTTGCCTCTGGTGATGTACTTAATGACCTTGGCCACCTTCCACCGTAAGAGCTCGTCAGAGGCAAGCATTTGCAGAAGTCGCGGAACAATTTCAGCCTTGATTATTGCCTGGCGAAATGTAAGATATTTCCCGTATTAGTGGGGATGCAGTTGACAAGAGTGTAAAGGTGTACGTGCTTGTGTTCGCTTGCGAACGCCGGCAAGGACGATAAGAGTCTCGCAGACACCTACACGAACAAGATCGTGTTCCGACGAGAGTAGTTGGGCGAGGGCATCGGCCAGACCCGAGTCAAGGAGAAATTGTGTCTGCTTATCATCGAAACGTAGCACGTATGCTATCGTCTGTAGCACACCGCGTTGCACCCGCTGGGCAGGAGTTGCCAAAAGCTGTACCAAACGTTTACAAACATTCGGCTCTGGAACACCCGGCAGAACCAAAGAGAGCGCCGATAAGGTATTGGAAAGGACGTCCTCGTCTCCCGAGAAGAGAAAATTGCCAAGATGTGGCAACATGGGCGAAATCTTGATCGCCCAAGTCACAAAAGTTACGCACACGAGATCAACAAACGCATACATGTAAGTAAGGTTGACCTGTCTGATGCTGCAATAAAAGGATTGGAGGTGATACCGCTTCCCAGGCAGGAAGCTTGTTGCGGGGATGAGTTACGCCACATAGTATCGAAAAGGTCCAGGAGAGGGCTTTAGCCATTTCGATTTCTGCTACATTGCCCGATATGTGCAGCAGCGCTGGCACAATTCGATTATGCAGAAGGTGATCGCGGCATTCTGGATTGTGCGCAGCCAACCATCCCAAGGCAAGCACGCTCTGTACAAAGACCATCACACATATTAGAAGTGTGTGTACGATCGTATTTCTTAGGCAGGCGACGACCTGGTGCCGAACTTCGAGAGCGGGGTGATGCAAATGCTTGAGGAGCACTGGAACGCCACCCTCGGAAATGACAAGTTTTTTGAAAAACATCTGGTTCGGATGGAGCAACGAGTCTTCTGGAGTCGACGCAATCCGCGGTCCTGGGATGAAATACGTAAGGATACGGAGCGCTAGTTCCTGCACAGCAAAAACACACAAAAGGGGAAGATCAGAGAAGCAATCTCTGAGGTAGGCAACCCGGAACAAGTAACCTGCAGCTGAGGTCGTTGGGGGTCGGATGTTTGGAGGATGTGGATAATGCGTGGAGTGATTCCATTCTGCACAAATACCTCGAATATCTTGATGATGACCTCGGCTACCCCTCGCCTATGGTGCAAGAGACGAGTTGAGCGAATGCACAGAAGCAGGCAGGCACCGGGAAGGATAATTTGGTAAGCGAACCTCTCCTGAGGAGTTGAAAACACCTCCACAATTGACAAAAGTTTTACGATATGAGTCATGGCTTCCAGTTGTGAGAGGGGACTATCCGAATTGAGGGCGTTGTGGAACGCGGGAAATCTTTCGAGCAGCTTCTTACATTCCTCCAAGTATCGTAACTGACACATGTGCATATAAAAGGTTAAACGTGGCACGCTTCGCGAGACTTGAGGCGCATGAGTACCTTTTGGTTGGAAGAGTAATCAGTGAGAGCTGTGCTTGATGTGCTCATACGCATGTCCACGGTGTGCAAATCAAGCTCACTATCACTGCGTTCCTTCTGAAGCTCTGAGCGGATCTTATTGAACGCCGAACCTTTCTTGAATTGAGCGAAGAAACTTTTTATCTTCTTGTGTACATCTTTTCTTTCCTGCTCCCACCCAAAGACCCGCGGTGTTCACACACGTGAGGATAGCCCTGAGGAAATTGTGCTGATGTTTGGCGATGATCATTCCTTACCCGTTCCGGATTATGCTTCTTGTTTTTGGGCAGGTCTCCGGTGGTTTTGTGCACCTTGTAGTCCTGTTTGAACCTGCCCCCCTCGTTAACACACCAAATAAAACTGCAAGATGTCCGTAAATGGCTGGTACCAGTTCGTCATAGCATCGAGAAACTCTTCCCATTCAATCGTGCCGCTGTGATCCTTGTCTATCGTTTTCATCAGCTGGGCCAGTTCCGCCTCACTCGGTTCTTCGTCCAGAATTGCAGTCATGACTGGCCCCGACATAGCGCCGTGGTCAGAGAAAAAATGAGTGATATATAAAGCGGGTTGCGTACGGGAGAGGGAGGGGTGGAGTACCTATTTTGAGTTCAGCCAGATCGATGCTGCCGCTACCGTCCTTGTCGCAAATGGAAAAGGCCTTCTTGATCTCGGCCACTTGCAAGTCAGTGAGTTTCTCCTCCTGAGCACACACCCGATCGTTTTCAGAGAAGAGCAGAGAAGAGGAGAGGAGAGGAGAGCTGTGTGGCGTGGGGAGGTCAAACCATGGTCGCGGTATAAGTTGGGGGCAAGTAACGTTGAGCTGCAGTAAGAATGCCTTGACCCCCTTGGTAACTAATGATGGAAATTGTGTGCTAAGTGAAAATGGACAAGGGAGAGCTAATGGACTGAGAGATTCTTGGCTGAAGGTACAAAGGTTAACCTGCCGGCAGATTTCCTCCCACGCCCTGCCCTGTTGTTGGCCGCGTTCCCGGGGTGTGGGTGGGTGTGGGTGGGTGGGTGTCAAACGTGGTGGTGGTGTTCCACCGGTGGTTTGCAAAGGGCTGGTTTACCGAAATGAAATGAAATCGAAATCGAAATCGTTTCCCGAAAAGTTTTATGTTTTCAAAAAGGAAGAGGAGGACCAAGCAAGAGGAGGAGGAGGAGGAGGAGGATGAGGAGGCAACTGCGGTTCGGTGGTGGCCTGCTCGGGGTTGTCTGTGCGGCGAGGACTCGCGCCAAGTCGCTGAGGGTGTTGTCGCCGCGCCCTCGGCCCTTGGCGGTCACCGCCGGGTGGGGGTCAGCGAGGCGGCACTTGCTACCGGGCAGGCGCCACTTTGCTGAGGAGACGCGACCCGCCTCTCCACCCAGTCGGCACCAGCAGCATCAACAGCAACATGACACGGAGCGTTGCGGAGATGTTCGTGTGCGGTGGCTGCCACGCGGTCTGAACGAAGTGCCGGATAGCTGTACGACTATCACCACCATCCGGGCCACGAGGTGGGCTGAAGTGTTGATCCTCATGGTGCCATCGACCGAATAGGGGGCACCGCCCAAGTGGTACAGGAGTCCGGTTTGGTGGTCGCGTGTGCCGGCCGCTTAATGCGGGTGCTTGGCCGATTGCCCGGGCGTCGATATCGTTGGCTCCTCTCTGATGCCGTTGGCCAGGTCCATTTTTTAACCAGGAATCAACGCAGCGGAACACACACTCATGCGTGTTCCGATGGTACCCTTTAGGAGTGGCGCATCAATTCTAGTGCTGCCAGATTTGCGATGTTGGGAGTGAGACTGCCCACTGACTCGACGATGCTTGGTTCGTGTTCTGGTGTTGTCAGCTGTTGGCAGTGGGCCTAACGCTTCGTTATACACCAGGTGCATCGACAGCTGCAAGTCAGCTGTTGGGTAAGGTCCAGCACGATGCCGAAAACTTGCTGGTATCGGCCCGCATGGATAACGTGCTGTTTTCCTCCTCTTCCTTCTAGGTTTTCTTACCATGACTGAAGTAATGGAGGTGTGTCGCACTGTATCACTTTGCAGGGCATCGAGGTACTTTGGAGCCACTTCATGCGAATGAAAGTGTCAACAGTTACACCGGAAGATGTGCTACGAATTCTGTGGCCACTCTCTCTCGATAACGACGCTACGCACGCCGCGGCTGGACTGTACGCTGCACATCGTATTCTGGATGAAAATTACGATCTCTTTGTACGTTCTGGAGGTGAGTACCACATACGGTCTCCGGCAGACCGACAGCAAGTCAAGCTCGAGAAGCAACTCTTCGATATCAAGTCAAAACCCTTGCTCCTGTTTCTCTTACGCATTGACAAGTATCGGCGTGCCAGGCGAACTCATCGCAGCAACAAAGCTGGCTTGGTTTCCGATACCTCAACAATCTCTGTCGATTCGATAGAGAAAGGATCACTGCCAAAAGCAGAACCATCTGAAGCTCTAACGTCGGAATCGGACCGCGTTAGCCATCTTCCGCCCGGATTCGATGCGGACGTCAATACTGTGCGGACGCTCTTTACGTCCACAGAACTTGTTGATGCTGAATGGTGGGATCCTCGTGGGCGCGATGCTATGCGTATTCAGTTTCTGGAACGTTACGCCTTCATGCAAGGTGCCTGACTTGTCGTGTAGTCACTATTCGTTTCGTACTAACAACACTCGTTCTGGACGCAAGAAAGCGAGAACTCTACCTCGCCTTACATTCGGAATGCTGTGCTCAAGCCCCTTGGATTTCGCGGTTCACCAGGAGATGCATTTAGTCTGCTTGTTGAGCTGGGACTACTTGACGAGCTTGCCAATATGCACCATCTCCGCGCTATGCAGCAGAAGGTATAGACACGACGCGAAAATTATCACCAACCCTAGATCTTAGCCGTTCTAAATTTGCACTTTTATTAGGAAATTTACAAGCTCGTGCCCGACAAGCATGTTAGCCGGTCCACGTTTTCGCCACTAATATTAGATCCACCAGCTCTCCGTAAGGCAGACGTTCGGTCCGTCTTTGTCCTCCCCCAATAACAACAACAACAAAGAAAGGAAAGACAGTCTCATCGGATATCCCCTCCAGGCACCACGTAGTGTACACGATTGATGACGCAAGCACTACGGAAGTTGATGATGGCATATCCGTTGACTTACGCACCTCTGACGGTTGGTATTAAGAACCGTTCTCAGAGTTTTCAAGCGTCGTACCTAAGCCATATTATGTGCGCAATTCACAGGATCTATGTGCACATTGCGGATCCAACAAGTGCAGTTCCTTTAGAGAATGAAGTAGATAGATTTGCTCGCGAGCGAGTCTCTACCGTTTATCTCCCCGGTGCGATCCTTCCTTCTTCGTTATAACACAGTGTGTCTAACAGCTTCTTCATTTGTTTACTCAGAAACTACCATCCCCATGATGCAGCCTGCTGTGTATCGCCTTTTCAGCCTTGAACCACGCAGGTATTTTGATCTTCTCCCCGGTAGCTTTCGTGCTTCTCTTATCGGATACGTTTCCACACAGAGACAACCAAGCTCTGACATTTGGGCTCAAGTTCGACAGTAAGGGTGCCATTGAAGACTACACAATCTTCCCGTCCACTATCTCTCAGGTATTCATCCTTCTCCATTGTCGTTCTCGTTTAAAGAGACGAAGTCAGTAATTTTCTGCTTATTACATTACAGGTCCGAAAGCTCACTTATCAGCAAGCAGATAGCCTTCTTTCCTCTGATTTCTCTTCTACTCGTGATGAAAGAGACTGTCAGGTGATTTGAACGTAGGTTGGAAGTGTATGGTTTTACTCATCGCGACTTAGTAGGTTCTTACGTATCTGTACACGATTGCTATGCTGCGGAAGAAGTGGCGAATTGAGCAAGGTGCGCAGATGTTGCATCTTCCAAAGCCGCTCATCAAGGTTGCCTTGCCTGTCTTTGTTGCCTTATCACACTTTTTCTCATTTTTGCGCTGATCCAGATAGTGAATACTCCACACATGAAACGTGTATGGGTATCTGCTGAAGCGCCATCAAGTCCAGCACAAGGCAAGATATGACTTGCCGTCTTCTTTAGGAACTATTCTGACATCGCGAGCCGATTCAATGTACAGAGCTGGTTGCCGAAATGATGATTGCTCAAGCTCTCACTTCCGTGTAAGCGAGTTCCACACATACACACACACTCTTACCTGACATTGTGTTGGGTAAAAGTGTAAACCCTAAAATTTGAAGAACTTTCCAAGTGAGGTTGTTTAATGGACCATACTTGTCAAATATTGGATGAAGAAACTCTTCATCATTAAGAAAATTCTTGGGAAATGTCTCGAGATTGCATTATATGAATGTAAATTTAAATAATAAATATGTAAATTATTAAAAATACACGTTTTTGCCAATTCATTGATGACATAAAGACTTTTTTATTAAAATTGCTCTTTCACCTAAAATATTCATGATTGATCCAAAACGTTGACTCCAAGGAAAACACATCAAGCAGCACCGCTACTCTCACAGTCAGCTGATCACACGTGCCAAGAGGTTAGGTTGACAACCTCTTTCTGACTCAAGATTTGGACGGCAGTAGTGGCCCTGATGTGTTTCTTCACTTTGCTTGTCAATCATGCATTAAACTGGATGTTCTGCAGGTTCTTCACTGAGTTCATCGATCACGTTCTAACGCAAGTTGCCCCAGCCTGTTCCACGCACACAAAACTGAGCTTGACATTCTTGGCGCTCTATTTCTGCGCCAGCAGTTTATTTTAAAAATTGCGCTCATTTTTGCATTCTCCATACAATGATGATGATGATGATGATGATATGCATGATGTGCTTGAATGTGCATGATGGTTGATTGAACATGTGAAATATGATGCAAAAAACTCGTTTATTGCGTTCAAAACACTATAAACGCGTTATTTGCGTCAAAGCAAAAAATGCAATAAATCGAAAAACGCGAAAAACGCAATGAACGCGTTGATCGCAATAAACGCGTTGAACGAAAAAACCCGTGCTCTATAAGAGGATGGGTCATTAACGAAAACTCGTTAAACTCGTTAGAGGATGGGTCATAAACGAGTAAAACGCGTTAAACTCGTTAAACGCGTAAAACACGTTGCACGAGTAAAACGCTGGGGAAACGAGAAAAAAGCGAAAAACATGTTGAACGCGTGAAAAACTCGCGAAACGCGTTTTGAGGATGTGATCTCGCCACCCATACGGAAACAGATAAAAAAATTAGATAGGAAACCTTGCATTTTATGGCTCTTAACTTGGGCCCACGTTAATGGCAAAATGGCCGGGGTCACAACCGTGAACGGTTTGGGAAGTAGCGTAAAGAGGGGGAAACGCGGCGGCAACGGCAGAAGGGGGAACCGCGAAGTTGTGTTCTCCTATTGCCGTGGGAAGGCTGAGTGGAAGAGCAGCAGCAACCGCTGGCAGCGACTTAGCGCTTCTGTTGGTTGGCAAATACTGTTTCAAGCTCTTGGCTTTGGACGGTGGGGGCAAATTTGATGATTCCAAAGGCGGAGCGGTGTTATCCTGAGTAGCCTGTTGGGAACGATATATGAGGAGAAAAGAACAGTAATGGAGCGTGAGCATGCGTGCCACAGCCTCGGCAGTCTCGGACGAAAGGGCGTGCTCGTCCATTACGTTGGGCACGTTGGGCAAAGGCGCTGTTACGTTCTGCACAAAGATGTGAGCATCAACCTCCAGCACACACGCTTGGGAAGTACGAACAACTTGTGGTTCTTCTGCGCTTTGTTGTTTGGTTTGTTGGGTGTCATCACTGAGGGAAGCACCAAATCCCGGTGGGGGGCTCAGCCGCTAGAAGTAGAAAAAGAAGCGTCATAAATGAATAGCACTGATCGAGGATAAATTGTCGTACCTCGGCTGAAGCAAAGCCAGGCGGAGGAGCCAGCTGGCGTCTTGTGCCAGACTTGGCGTCATGGGCATGGTCTTTGTCGCGCTCTCGCGAACGGGGCTTCCGGGCTTCTTTTTCCCGTTTATCAGTCTTGCTAGCGCCTGGCGGGCCCCTGCGCCAGGACAAGATGTCGTCCCCACTGCGCTCTCTAATATTAGCATACACACTAGGTTAAAAACCCCCAACGTATGCATACACGGACAGAGGGTCATACCTGTTTGGAGGATCGCCAGGCTGTCGCCGCCAGGAGTTGGAGTCAGTTTGTGGTAGGTCCCCACTTACTTCCTCTCCTGCCAAGAGAAGCGGCCATCAATAACAGCAAGATCGGCGGCGGGTGTGAATAACAACTACCCTGTGGCGCTGGATCGTGAAACCAGCTGCTAAAACGGGATTGGGTGCGAATTGGGGTGGCCCGGCTGCTGGTGGAAGCTGGTGTACTAACAGGCTCGATCCTTGTTCTCCCACTTCCATTGCGCTCAACTGAAGAAGTATTGCTTGTTTTGGCGTTGCCACGATCAGCGTGGGTCATCTTCGCGTCGTCCTCCATCAAAAGTTCGCCAGATCCGGCGCCAGTAAGACCTTCGCCAGCGCTCGCAAAGAACCTATCTATGAAGGAGGATTCATCGCGCATAGCACTCGTAGTAGTGGCCTCGCCGGCACCGCTCCCATCACCTTTCTCTTTTGCTTCATGGCGGTAAAGGTGGCCAGACTCCTCGGTACGTGCACTTTCGTGCGGCGGTTGCATGGCCTGACCATGTAGGCCGGGTGGGGGTGCGCCCTTTCTTACGCCACCTGATGAGCCAGAAGGCCGAGAGCGACTGTGCGGTGGCCCTCGCTCACCACTGCTGAGGCGAGCGCTTTTTGGAGGAGCTCCCCCTGAGGTGGAGGAAGAACGTTGTGGAGATGATGAAGGATAGGCTTTGCCACGCGAAGAATGGCCCACATCTAGAATTATCATCAAAAACCACAATCAGAAAAAAGTCTTGATCACCTCACCAGGCCCCCCTTTTGTCATGATGAAAAAATAACTAGTCTGGAGAGGTAAGACTTGCCTCGTCTTCCATCGCGGTCCTCACGCGGTTGACGATGCGCCATGAGGGGAAAATCAAAATGGGGTGTAATGTTGTTGTGGTCGACACAAATAGTTCAGAATTTTTGGATATTCGGTTGGCGGGAAAGTGGCGTGTGTCGAATTGGCGGGAAGCGACACGCAAACACCGCACGAAGAGAGAATACTGGACAGCTGTCCTGCACACACTCCTCCGCGCCCCAAACGACAATAAATCTTGTTGATCAACAAATACAACCATCATGTCCAGAGAGACCGAACTGCGGCGAGCGTTCGCAGAACTAAAACAAGACCTCAACGACGCCGAGGTGGTGAACAGGGCGCTGCACTTGTGCGGGGTCTACGGGCTGCAACCGACCGACCTGGCCTTCAAATGGGAATCCTTCCTCATTAACGAGAAGCTGGGGCACGACTCTACCCCTACCCGCGCCACCATGGAGCGCTTCGAAGGATGGCTCAAGACCAATGCGGTAGCACGCCCTGTCAAGCCTCAACGCAGAACCTTTGCAGGCTCTCGCACGTCGGACAGGTGTGTCGCACCCACCACCCCCGAGGTCATCCTCTTTTTTTATCCCCCTCCTTGCTGAAGTCCCCTTTGCACCTACACAGAGAATTGCTGCATGGGCAGCCAAACGCCTCTGAGCAGAGTGAATCGAAGAAGAAAAGCACAGCACTTGAGGCTTCATCAGCGCCGCCAGTTCCGCGCGGGCTGGAGAGGATCGAACCGAGAGGGAAAGTTGAAGCGCATCTCTTACCCGGCATTGGCCTGCAAGCCAAGTCCAACAACCAGGAGGAAGAAAAAGCGCCCTTTCAATTTGATCTCCACACCGGAGTTCCTCGCTATCGATATCAAAATGACCAAGTCGTCGCTCGTACTCATGCCTTTGATGATCTACTAACGAAAGTGGGCGAGCGCCTTGCTGAGAGATTCGGATTCTCAACGATGGATTCCATGCACGTACATGGGGACGATCTTTTTACGGTGGCCCGTGTGTGCCTGAAGGGTTCAGATGATTCCACACCAGACGAATTCGGCGTATACATCCAAAGCACAGTGAGCAGTGGACAGCCCCGCATGCGGTAAGCTCCTCCAATTTCTTCTGCATGATCCGTGCCCACGCTAATACCATCATGCTTTGGGAATTCAGTCTCGATCTCAGGTCGATTGAAGCGTGCAGCTTATTTCCTGGCCAGGTAATCGGTGTGGAAGGTTCCAATTTGGATGGCAAGAAGCTCGTCGCCAAGCGAATCTTTGATGATGCTCGCCCTCTTCGGCCTCCTCATGTAGCTCCTCCTTCGGCTTCCTCAGAGGCGAAAATTCTCATTGCAGCAGGCCCATACACTATCCCGGAGCAAAAAACCGTTCGTGCCATTGCCCCGTTTTGATGCTATTGCAACCGACTAATATGTTGTGACGTGTTAGGCGTTTCATTCGTCCGTTTTTCCAAATATCGTAGAGATGGCCATTGCGTACGAAGTGCAGGCGGTTCTCCTTCTTGGTCCGTTTATTGACAACCATGTACGTCACTCCATGAGCTTGCTCTGTTGGAGCTCCTAAGATCTTGTAACACGTTCCACGGCAGGTTTGGGAAGCAGGCACTGGAGTGGAAGTACCGGAAGTGGCATTCGACAAACTGTTCAGGGACAACTTTCTCCGCCCTTTCACAGCCCTGCTGTTTGAACGCGCAGGCGCAAAGGCCCCCGCTCTCATCTTAGTCCCATCTCTGCGCGATGCACACCACCATTCAGTCTTCCCTCAACCGCCTTATGAACTCACGGTGCTTGGCCTAAGCTTGTAATACGTTTTCAGTGCTTGCCTACTCACAACGAGATCCCACATTCAGGCTACTGACCTTAAGAAGACCCCAGTTTCCATACACCTGGCATCCAACCCCAGCATCGTGCGACTTAACGGCCTCACCATTGGGCTTATGTCCCATGATGTGCTTTCTGACATTTCACGAACTGAGTTCGTCAAGTACGCAAGTCCTCTCTGTCACGTAAGTCTTCTTGCTGCACCTCATTGATCATGATTTGTAGAGGACACAAAGAGAGACACCCTGCCCAGCTGGCAGGCCACTTACTGAAGCAGGGCAGCTTCTACCCACTGCACCCATCGCCTCCTGGTCTGTCCTTGGACTCAGGCCAGCTCAGCCAACTTGAGCTGCCCTATGTACCTGATGTACGCACCAAATTGTTTTTTTTTAACCTGCCGTTCTCAATTCACTCCATTTCAGGTGCTGGTTGTTCCTTCGCATCTCCCACGCTTTGCACAGGTTACGGCAGGCGCCGTTTGCATAAATCCTGGCTTTGCAGTGGAGAGCGCCTCCTTTGGCACGGCAGCTCTTCTCACGATGCACCGCTCTCCAGACTCTACAAGCACTACTACGACAGAGAGACTAGAAGTTAAAGTGGAGCGACTCTGATGAAGTAGAATCCACGTGCGGAGCAAAACAAAGGTCTGTACAAACAGTAGGTGTGTTGTGGCCTCGTGGATACATATCCATACAATAATTACGTTCACACGCAACACTCAGGCCGTACGGAAGAGGGATGGCAGGCGAGCGGACAGCCGGGCTTTTATGTAGGCATCACGTATAGCGCGGTCCTTTGCCAGTAATGGTGCCGCGCGTTGTAGCAAATTGATATCGGGATCCAACTGCCTTCCAAGACCTGACAGTATTGTGAATACACCGAAGGACTGCCCAAAATCTTGACAAGAGGTGCGGTACCTTCAATTACCACAGTACCAATGATCAGGGTGGTGAAGTTGGCCTCCAAGATTACCTGATTTCGCCGTGCAATGCCGAGCATCTCGAAGAATATCTCGGAAAGAGGTACCTCATCGAGGCGAGTAAGCTTCACCTTAGACATCAGCCTTCCTAGGTCCTCTGCAAGGAGAAACTTCAGAAAAAGTGGTCCAGAGCACAGACCCAAAGTTTATCTAGCATGCCTGAAAAGTTCCGTATGGCCTG
The DNA here is from genome assembly GCA_000826365.1 of Acanthamoeba royreba. Lineage (NCBI taxonomy): Eukaryota > Discosea > Longamoebia > Acanthamoebidae > Acanthamoeba > Acanthamoeba royreba. Next base: position 19,237 of record CDEZ01019744.1, read on the forward strand.
CGGCGTGAGGTGTTCCTGACCCTCAGTGATGAGCCGAGCTGCTAGCCCAGCGTCTCCTGTACTCCCGGCACTCCCGTTAAATAATGACGCTCTCGCTAGTTGTGGAAAGAAGGGCCTCACCAGCTACGACAGCGGAAAATAGCTTGAGGAAATTGTCTCTGTCCTTTTCGGACAGCTGCGTAGTAAGGCCAACATCGAGTAATACCACTTGTGGCGCATGAAGGTGATTGCCTTCGTCCACGAGAATGTTGCCTGGGTGAAGGTCTGCATGCACGAAGTTGTCGACAAGCATCATTTTTAAGAAGGCGTCCATGCCGACTTCAGCGCGGAAGAGAATCACCAAAGTGTGGGAAAAGGCAAGCTAGTTAGCTTTTACAAAAGAAAGCTGAGGAGAAATGGAAGTACCGGATGCTATTGTTTTCCGGACATTGGTCGGAATATCTTCGTGGGTGAACCTGATGGGCAGTAATACGTATAGCTAAGTAGTTATCAGTAACATCTCTGAAGATAAGGGACTCACCGCTCAATATGAAGGCCGGGCTCAAATGATTCAACAAGAATGAGAGGATGATAAAACCCTTCAATTGGTGTAGGGAATCGAATGGAACTCGCATCACTAAAGTTCTGTTTGAAGTGAATCAAATTGCCCGCTTCTATTGCCAGGTTGCATTGTGCATTCATCCTGCGCAGGCCGTTGCAGGGCTCAGGAGGGAAAAGCATATATCAAAAGAAGAAGGACTTAGGAGAAAACCTGGCTGCAAAATTGCGCACGTTGGCAGATATTTGAAGCCACGGAGCGTCCCACAGCCATTCCACCAAAGCAGCGAACCCCTGGAGGAGGGCAAGGTCACGTGCGATATGATCTTTCACATGAGGATGCCTCACTTTAACAGCCACCTCCGTTATCCCATTTATAGGGGAGCGAAGCTTGGCCTTGTAAACCTATAATAATGACATCTTCAGGTGAGTCAGGGGCTAAGGTATGATTAGCCAAGAATGAGGATGGTGATACCTGAGCTACGGCGCCAGAGGCGATAGGCGTGGACGGAAACTCGGAGAAGACATGAGCGATGTCGCGGCCGAAAGCCTTGCGGAACATACGTCGGGTATGTCGCATGGCGTGCGCAGGCGCTTGGCTGCGCAGTTCGGCGAGCTTGGCGCACAGATCCTCTGGTAATAGATCACGCCGAGTGGATAGCCACTGCCCCAGCTGTTGCACGTTTTATATCAATGAGGTGAACCACGTGATTTCCTCTCAACAATAAGGACGAACACCTTTATGAAACAGGGACCGGAGTGACGAAGACTCCAGGTGAGGAGCCGAGACCAAGCGTAGTTGCCCCACGATTCCCACGGCATCACGTAGACGCACACAGGGTAGAGCACTACCAGAGGAACAAACCGCATGCACAATTCCACCGCGCGCAACCCTATCAAGAAGCCGTGCCACCTGCACATCATATGATCAGCATCCATCTGGTGGCTGGGGAAGGAGGGCGGTACATCGAGGATAAGAAGCGGAGAAAGGGGGATCGCTGCTCGTCCCCTGACAGCAGGTCTGGTGAGCAGAGTCGGACAATCGGCACCCCAGATGAAGGGGACGAGGACAGCATGTAGCTCGCCGGGACTCCAGGAACCACGAGCGGTGCGGCCGGGCAGGTGGTCTGTTGGTGGTGAGAGCGGTGGTGGAGGAGATGATGGATGCCGCCACCCACGCAGGTCGCGGGCAGTAGGAGCAAGGACGACTGGCGCAGGAAGGTTCGCCGTGGTGCGAGGAGCGCTGCGGTCGTGGTGGTCCGGGAGTCCCCGAGGCGCGGGTGCGGTTTGGAAGGTGCTCCACCGCTTGCGGCTGTAGCTGGTGGTCCCGCGCGGCCAGGTGGAGCCGCAGGTGGCGCCGACCAAAGGGGCCCTGCACGCGGCAGCTGCCACACCACGGGAGTAGCCCGCCCTCTCCCCGGTGTGCAAACCCTGCTGTTCCGCCACCCGAGCATGGGCCGGGTGCGACCGATGCCGCCTTCTGGGCGGACTACACTCCTCTGTTGGAGGTGGCGCAGCATGGACGCAAAGACTGGTCAACGCGGTGACTGCTGTGTGGTGTGGGGGAGGCCAAGGCAAAGGTAAAGAGGGGGGTTCACCCGCTGCTCGTATCTCTCTCTGGTGGGCTTGGGTGGAGGGAGGATAGAGAGGGAAGGCAAGGCAAAGAAAGAGAGAGATATATGTTTATGTATCTCAACCTCTCCCGTCAGTCCGGTACACGGGGATACCACCCCTCCGACGATGATGCTCGCACTGCGG
>CDEZ01019746.1:0-16941 GCA_000826365.1 Acanthamoeba royreba
GGCCGCTGTCCTGCCGACTCTGACCAAGTGCATTGGTGCTGTTTTCCCCTGTGCTCAACACATGCGCGAATTGTTCACAACATTGTTCATGAAAAGCTCAAACTAACTCCGCACTGATCTTCTTGCAGAGGAGCTTGTTGTCTGGCTCCTTGATGTACGCGATTCTGAGGCTTTGCCGAGTCTGCCTCGTTTCATTGCCGCTCTCGAATGCTCCATTGATTGCCACCCGGCCACTCTCAAGGTGCGATCGAAAGCCAAACAGACACAGCGGTGCTTCACACTCGGATGGATGATCATTCTGGTGCGCTTCATGACGAGAATGGTGGTGGCCTTGCCCGCCGGTGGTTGTGCGCACCTGGCCAAGACGAAGCTGCTGATGGACAACATGGTCACTGCTTTGCAGCTCGTGCACAAAGAAGTGAAGGACGAGCAAATCGAGGTCGAACTGAGGATAAACGAAGCAGAACAGACAAGGCTGGTGAAACTGCTGTTGGCAGCTCTTCGTGCTCAAGTGGCCAGCTTGACGATCAACTTGGGCCATGCTGTGCAGTCCCTCGGCGAATGGTTGCCAGTGCGAAAAGTTCAAGCCTGCCTCTTGGAAGTGGAAGAGAAGCTTGAGCTGTGGGCACCCTACCCTCCGCCCGCTTCTTCAGCGGACACTGTACCTCACCAATTGTGACAACCCACCTACTGTACATTCCTCTTCCCCTGTAGGACATGTCTGAAAAACTCGATATGTCCGTGGGGCCATGGCACAGGTGCATAGAGGAGAAAAAATAATTGTTATTTTGATTTGATTATTTGATTTGATTTGATTTGATTTGATTTGATTTGATTTGATTTGATTTGATTCGATTCGATTTGATTCGATTCGGGAAGGGGGATTTTGTTGATTTGGGGAGGGGACAATCAAGTTCAAATATTACCTCTATAGGCACCTTGCGTGTCTTAAAAAATTATTAGCATAATTAGAGTGAAAGGCCTCAGCATTATGGAGGCTGGTGGCGGCTGCAGCTTCAGATGTTTCAAAATTCAAGAATTCCAAACCGAGGGCGGTTCAGCTGTATCGAGACCATGGCTACGATGCTCAAGACACACACATACCTGCTCCATCCTGACTTGCGCTTGCCCAATGGCACCCTGCTCACGCTCGTGCAAGAGCAAGCCTCTCACATGTGGACCTTACCCACTGGTCATACTGTAACTCATCCCAGCACAGGCATTACAGATCCTGCATTGTTGTTGTCCTTCCACTTGAGTGACTTTGTGTTGGCTGTCAAGTATGTGCTGTCGCCCCCTGAGTCAATCAATGGGGACCTGCTTGCTCTTCTTATGCAGACAGAGCCCACATGGAGGACCATGATACTGGCATTAGAATGGAATGCCCAAAGTACATGGACATGGCAGATTGCATCATGGCAAAAGTGTGACAGCTGGAGCTCACCCATCCACACCTTTGATGTGGACTATCATGTCAGATCAGATGGTGTGGAGGACATCATCATGGTCTTTGCCATAAAGAGTCTGACCAACAACAGGGGCGAGACAATGATTGGTATCTTCAAAGTAAGCTCAAAAAATAAATGAATGTTGATGAAAAACTGAGTTGAAAATAGCACTATATATCCGAATTTCATGAAAAACGATTTTAAACTTGTTTGTAATCAAGTCTACAATTAATGTTTTTTGAACTATATCATTTTAATATTATTTTTGATTTTTATAGAGAATTTCACAATACAGTCATGATCACCAAGATTAGCACATTATGAACATAAATGATGATTATTTATCATTTCATATGAAATTTTTCCTGTGACATCGCTGTCTCTATGTTTGGGAAAGGTTCAACCTTTGAAGTGGTAGACAAGGAGTTGAAGGAGAAGGCAAAGTAAAAAAATTCTTTGAGTTGGGTTCATTTCACTGGTTAGGTATCTGAAGATGCCAACCAAGTGTTTTTAAAAAACAGCATCACCACCACAAAAGAGGCTGTGTTCACTCTGGCTGTAGGTTGTGCTGCATGAACCAAGCAGGCAACAAAACCTCACCAGGGTCTAGTTGATGACATCATTCAACTAGACATTCACCTCCACTCTGTTGAGTGTACCACCAATACAGTGCAGGAAAACAAAAACGAAAAAGCACCCTGAAACGAACTCTGGCATATGAACAATTTATTTTTTTAAGCATGCTCCTGAAGAAAATGCAAAGGACAGAACACCCTCCAAAGCATACACAGCATGGGGTGTGTATCTTTGAAAGTGCCCCCAATCAGCCAAACTCCTCAACTTGCAGCCTTCAACCCTGTATGTTGTTTGGTGCATCACATCTTCAGCACTTGGTGACTGACAGCATGCACACATGAGGCAGGACGGAAAGTTAAAGTGGTGGGCTCAAGTGATACCCTTCATTTTCTTTGGTGAGTTTGTGCTGGTGTGGGGGATAAGTCTTCTCTTTTATAAACATACCCACTATCCCCCATACCACTTTGGGCATTTCCTTCATCTCAACCCACTACCTGAAAACAGTAGAGTGGGGATCCCCATGGAAACTCAGAATCCTGGTGACAGGTATATGCATTGTGAGCTTTGTGCTGTAGAAGCTGTTCAATTATGTGGAGAGGAAAAGTATGGTGCAGGAGCGCCCTGGAATTGTAATGCAACACTGGCTCAGCCATGTGCATGACCATGAGCAGCTGGTCAAGGATATGGCCATTGAGGTTACATTATGCTCAGTAGGCATCATGGGGCCATGCATCAACGCAGCCCTGATTGGAGCTATTCCCCTTATGGTTTTATTCCCCCTCATACACTGCTGTGTTATTCATTACATAGATTTTATGATGTGCTAAGTGTATGTACAAAACATATGGGCAGGAGGGGCAAGAGGGAAAGACCAGAACAGGTGAAGAATGGTGCACCTGGGTTGGAGTGGCATGGATCCTTCTGACTATACTTGTGGGGCTGGTGGCACTAATGCACTGTGTGTTTTTGTCTTCTGATGTTGGTTGATGGGACCACTCTTTCGTACCTGAAGAAAGAGTGGATGAAGAGAATGGTGGGGACTCTAATGAAAATATTCCAATGGCGTGACACCAAATTCTTACTGATGGACCTCCATGTATTTCTTGCCTTTTTCCCGTGGGTGTGTGTGTGTGTGTGTGTGTGTGTGTGTGTGTGGCATTTGTTTTGTCCGTCCTGTGCGCATTTGAAACCAACAACCGCATGGCGTGTTAATTTTTTGTAAGTATGGATCACTACTCAAACAGTTTGAATGATGAGCCTGTTCCCTTGGTTATGTAGTCGCCTCTGATCATGTGGATGTCCTTCTCTGAGTTGGGATTGTAACAGTGGTGGCATGACCCGTACTTGATGAATGTGATCCATCCTCTTCCACAGTAAGTTCCGCCGTTGGATTTGGATACGACTGTCTTGCTGTAGGGGTAGCATGCCTGAGAACGATTGGTAGCTTGGTGATTGTGTCTGCCTGGATGTGCAAGCCTCCATGGCGTCCACCTCAAGCATCCCTCTACCGATGGGCATGTCACTGTCTGGGAGGACAATGGTGCCCACGTAGGAATGCTCTCTGGGGGCCAGTGATGGTTCGTACTTGATGGTGGAGAAGTATGTCATGGCGGGGTGATCAATGGCCAGTTCATCGCTCGTGATGATGGCATGAAGTAGTCGTTGTTGTCAGTGTGTTGAACATATTAATATTGGGGCTTGTATGAAATTACATTGGGTTTTCTCGAGAGCAGCGTTCGAGACGGCAAGCGGAGAGGAAGAAACAAAAATAAATGTGGTTCGCGTCCTTTTTTACTTATCTTCTTTAATTGTAGAGATTGTTTGTTTGTTTGTTTGTTTGTTTGTTTGTTTGTTTGTTTGTTTGTTTGTTTGTTTGTGTAAAAGAGATGGACACGACAAAGAGAGAGGGCTGCATCACGTTTGGAGCGCGCTGGCCAAACATTGACAAAAATCTCAAGGAACGGTGAAAATTCCAAATTCCCAAAAGAAAACGTTTGCGGCCGCAAAAGGAAAAAGGGCGCCAGAAAGTAACATTTGTTTTTCCACACTTTCACACGAACACCGATAACTCACCCTGCACCCGTTCCGCCAGCCAACTGCCCCCGCCTTCGTCCCTCGGTGCTCGATTGTGGAGTGGGGTGGAGACCCTCTTCTTCGGAGAGACCCTCGCACAGACTTCGAATAGGATATGGCATGAGTATGAAGAAGAATGCCGCAAGAGAGACCGTGAGTGGAGACAGCGTATGGCACGTTGCTAATACGCACTACTTCTTCTCTTTGGCTTCCTTGGCTTCCTTCTATATCCACTCAGCCGCCTCCTTGCTCGTGACTACTGGCGAATCGTCTACCACTACGTTCAGGTGTTTGGTTTTGCACATGCCATTGAGCAAGAGACATTTCGGGAGACGTCATGCGCGCTTCGTTGAAGCAGTACGGCAATGGGACACCCTCTACAAGGATGACCCCGAAATCTGCCTGTTGTACGACTGGGATAAGTTTATCACAGGTATAATAGGGGCATCAAATCAGTTTTATAACATTTTATCACTCATGTAGTCATCTCTGGCGTGCGCATGCTGCTTTAAAATTGTCGTTGTCCTGGCCAAAGGCCATTTGCAGGTCGAAAACGCCGTCAGAATAATCCCTGTGCACCTTTGCCAGGTATTGCGAGTATGCCGCTCTTGCTTGTTATGTTGCTTCCAGGTCTCGTTGCTGGTTGTATTGCTGAACTTCTGCTGCAAGTTTATTCTGCCTTACTTGCTGTTGGAGCAGCACCCTACCCACCCACGGACCAACCGCCGTCAACACTGACGTGTTGCCCAGCGTTGTAGGATCTCCTTCCCGCGCCGTAGGGTCTCCGTATTCCAAGAACTCGCCCTTGGGCAGGGTGCCACCACCTGAGCCAGTCGCATCAGCACGAACCCAGGCAAACCGAGGTGCTTGACGAAAGAGGCCTCCTCCACACCGACGCATGGTCAAAGGCAGGGGCTGGTTCAGGTGTGTTGGATGTGAATACACACAATCACAGACATGCAACAACTTGTTATCGCGGCCTATCAAGAAATCAAAGCTAAGCTGGGCGCACTTGTAGGCGCACGCGACTTGAAGGAGTGAAGGAGAGAAAAGCACTCATGACGTGTCTCTGCTTGATCATCTTATTCAGTGCTTTGATGAAAACCCGAAGAACACATTCTCTCGCTACAGTGTGGATCAGAACGGGCGCCTCTTTCACGGCAAGAGCACGATCTTGCCAGCGCGAGCACCCTGGAGAAGTTCTTCGTGCGCCTTCGGTGCAGCCGCAAGTGCGAACTCCTTGGCTACGGTGGGCCTCAGTGAGCCGTTGGCCAGACCGGCTCCGATGAAGGCATGCTGCTCGGGCCCTTCATCGGGCTTAGAATGATGAAGAGCGAAAGCGATCACGACGGCGTCCTTCATCATCAGAAGCCTGTTGTGTCGGGGTCAGATATGGATTATCACCGAGTGAAGGAGAATGTGAAGCGTGAACATACCCTGGTGCCAACTTGTCCACCTCTCCACGGCTGCCCACCACGACGACTGTACCGCCTACTCGGATGGCGTCAATGTCCTTGAGCAGATTGACATCAGTCATCTCAATGACGATGTCGACTCCAGCGCCGTCAACTTGCTTGACGCGATCAATGTAATCGCTCTCGAATGTTCCATTGATTGCCACCCGGCCACTCTCAAGGTGCGATCGAAGGCCAAGCAGAGAAGTCGGTGAGCATCAACGTGGTGATGCATAACACCTGCAGCAGGCGACCCGGCCGTAGATGAGTGTCACCAGTAGTCGCCGCAGGAGCACTTGTGGCCATGGAAGTGATGGAATCGGTTGGCGTCACGCACAACAATCTCTCTGCCAGTGAGACACGCTATGAACTTGATCGCCTCGTGGCAGTCGGGACACACTCGCAGATTCTGGAAAACGCGTAGGGTAGTCCCCGGCGGGGTGCTCATGAGGCCCCACATGATCGCGAGTTTCTCGCTGTGGTGGGACAGGTGGTAATCTGTCTTGTCCTCGTCCATTGGCCGCAGCACGTTTGCGGTGTTGGGGACGAACCCGACCTCCTTCATCTGTCCCCAGAGCACGGCTAGCTCCGCACGAATGTCCTTGATCTGCGGGTGCTGTTTGTCCTCCACCGTGAAGACGTGCCTCTGCCCGTCGACCACGATCCAGCTCACGCCGGGGCTCTTCCACAGGCCAGACTCCCGCATGTTCTGCCGCACTCGGTCCTTGTCCTCGCAACGACCGGCGGCGGCGTACACGTTGCCCAGAAGCACGCGCGAGGAGGCATCTCTCGGTGCCAACTGGAGAAGGTGCTCGGCGACTCGTTCGGCGCGGGCAACGTCCCCATGAAGCCGGCACGCGCCCATAAGGGTTTTCCACGTGACCTCGTCGGGTTGCAGAATGTGGGCGGCGATGAACTGTTCAGCCTCGTCGAGACGGCCCGCCCGACCCAGGGCGTCCACTACGCAGGTTTGAGCGCAGGTGGTGAGCAGCGCATCGGATCCAGCGGTGGCAGCAACGGTGCGATAGATCGCGAGGGCCTCGTCCACCAGGCCAGCGTGGCTGCACGCGTTGAGCACAGCCGCGAGGGTCACTTCGTTGGGGTCGAGCTTCGGTTCGCCTCCGCGCCGCATGTCCTCAAACAGGGCTAGCGCTTCTGCGCCCCGCCCGTGCTGGCCCAAGGCCATGATCATTGCCGTCCACGTGCTCACACCGACCTCGAATCTTCTCTTGCCCTCCTGGTCGTGCTCATGGCGCCGTGCGTCGGTGAAGAAGTCGATGGCCTCATCGAGGAACCCGCACTTGGCGTACATGTCGACCAGCGCGGCCACGACAAAGTCGTGCACCACAACATTGGTCTGGCTGTCGCGGAGGATGCGTTTGTGTAGCTGCCGCCCGATGTCCACCTCCCCGGTGGCAGCGCACACCGCGAGCGGAAGGGTCATGTGGTAGCTGTTCGTTGGTATGCCCTGCTCGTCCATCGTCTGCGGCAGAGCGAGTGCATCGGCGAGTCGCGAGCTGGCGTGAGGTGAGTCCGGACCAACGTTGCCCAACAAACCCTTGATGAGCTGCCCACAGGCCACATCATCGCCTTCAGCCATAAATCGCTGCTCCTGCAGTCGCGCCGTCAGCCTCTTGGCGGCCACGGCGTCGCCGGTCTCCCCTGCCACGGCCGCCAGCATATGCAATCCGAGGTCGTCGAGTTCGAGACCGAACCGGTCGACGTCGTCCAGCAGCCGCAATGCTTGGCCTGGCTCACCACACTGCCGATACGCGCCGATGAGCGCATTGATGACCGCTGGACCCGGTCGCATCTGTTGTTGTTGGCCACCAGGCGCGGCGATAAGCGCGTCATACACAGCAACGGCATCGGGCAGGAACCCGCACGTAGCGTACATATGGATGAGTCCTGAACCCAGTGATTCGTTCAGGACAACTGGGCTGTCGCGGATACGCGCGTGCACCTGCCTGCCGAGATTCACGTCGCCGATGACGGTGCACGCTGCTACAAACGGGCTGAAGTGGTTGGCGTGTTTGCTGATGCCCCGCTGGTCCATCACGTCCAACACGGAGAGTGCGTCGGCGATTCTCGATCTGGCCGCCCTGTGGTTAGGCTCCTCAGACATGTCTTGCCCGCCGCGGACGTTGCCCAGCAGGGCTTTGATAAGCTGGTGGCAGTCCAGGCCATCAGCCTTAGAAGACCGGAGTCGCTCCAGCAGCCTCTTGGCGGCCACGGCGTCGCCGGCCTCGCCAGCAGCTGCCGTCAGCATATGGAATCCGAGGTCGTCGAGTTCGAGGCCGAACCGATCGATGTCGTCCAGCAGCCGCAGTGCCTGGCCTGGCTCGCCGCATCGCCGATATGCACCGATGAGGGCGTTGATGACCACAGCGTCTGGTCGGCTACCGCCACCACCACCGGTGGTAGTGGTGGCGATGAGCTCGTCGTACACGGCAATGGCGTCATGCAGGAGCCCGCACCGGGAGTACATGGCGATGAGGCCCGATGCCAACGAATTGCTGAGGGCCACCTTGTTGCTGCGGATGCGCGCGTACAGCTGCCTGCCCAGGTCGGCATCCGCATTGTCAACACACGCTGGGAGGAGCATCTCGAACAGCTGGCGATCGGGCGCGATCATGAGCCGGTCCATCGTGTCCAACAGAGAGAGCGCGTCGGCAAGCTTCGTCGTGCTTGTGCTGGGCGTTTGCTGGGCGTTTGTGCTGCTTTGGTGGTTGGCAACGAGAGCCTTGGCGAGCTGCCCGCAATCCACAATGTTGGCCTTGATCAATCTTCGTAGTGGTGGCGGCTGCTCCTGCAGCCAAGCCAGCAGCCTCTTGGCGGCCACGGCATCGCCAGCCTCGCCAGCAGCCGCTGCCAGCATATGGAATCCAAGGTCGTCGAGTTCGAGGCCGAACCGGTCGATGTCGTCCAGCAGCCGCAGTGCCTGGCCTGGCTCGCCGCACCGCCGACACGCGCCGATGAGCGCATTGATGACCACCATGTTCAGGCGCTGGTCGACTGGTCCGGCGAGAAGCCTGTCGTAGGTGGCCAACGCCTGCCTGAGGTCCCGACGCCTGCCAAATGCCGAGATGAGGGCCGAGGCGCTGAAGGCAGTCGGGTGCAGGTCGTGAAGACGTGCCGCCTCCTCGAGCTTGTTCTCCCGGCACAGAGCCACCGCATGCCGGCCGTTGTCGTGCTGGGTCGGGCCCGGTCTCGTCTGACTCCCAAGGCCCTTCGTGGCTGGTGCACGAGTAGAGCCACTCCTGCCAACACAGGCGCAGAGAAGAGAAAAAATAATTTTTATTGTTTTTTTTTTTTTTTGAACCTGAGAGGTCACCCCCCTCAAATCAATAAAATCCCCCTTCCCGAATCAAATCAAATCGATTGTTTTCCTCCTCCCTCATAGATAGGCAAGGCACCTTCTTAAAGGAATGATTGTAATTAGAGTGGAAGGCCTCATTACGGAGGCCCGTGGCGGCTGCCAGACCGCAGCCCCAAGGGCCTGCCCACTGCAGGCAGCCGCCCTGTGTGTGCCCGCGAGAGGTCCATAGGTCGTCCGCGATGCGAACAAGAATCTGCGCATTCCCGGTAGAAATCTTAATTTCAAACAGTTTCAAAGATGTTTCAGAATTTTCCAAACGGACAATCAGTGCCAGTCGTGATTACGCTACCGCAGCTTCAGCCGATCGTGAATTGAATGCTTGCCGCACTGATCTCCCTTCTTTGACTGTCCTGCCCTCTTTGATGCCTATGGGCAACTTATCATAATCGATCGTCTTTTGAAATGTTGGTTTTCTCTAGATACTCCAACGTGGATGTGCAACCTCAGCTGAACCCTTTTCAAACTTCAACCACCTGCCCGGTTGGGGAGAATTGGCGTTACGACCAACTTTCAGCCAATAAGAGCGTTGTTGCAACGTCGACAGAAACTAAATGGGCCGAACTTATTTTTCTTTTTCATTTTCGTTTGATGTTTTTATTGATCAATAAAAACATGAACCAGAGGAGGGCGAAAGAGGCGGAGAACTTGGAGTGGGAAGAGTACGTCATCTGGTTGTGGAAGGATTGCTATCCGCAGATAAAGATTGAACATGAGCCGCCTCTACACGCACTTGTCAAGCCCCTGCTGGCCTACGCGCGGAGACCGTGCCCGAAGCCAGAACCCATCGAGTTGGGGCCGATAGCAGAGCGCCTGGGCAACTGGCTGTGGCTCAGCGAGGGCGAGCACGCTTGTCTTGCTTTCCTTGATCATCGCCAACAGCAGCAGCAACAGCAGAAGAAGCAGCAGCATGAGGAAGAGGATGATGTGCCGGCAACATCCGACCAGGTGCGCAATGTTTGTGAGAATTGAGGAGGGGAGTTGATGGTTGTGGCTGTCACACACTCACACCTCCTTTCTCAAACCATATACATCATGCAGGGCTTAGTTGGAGAAGAAAATGATGCAGCACTATTGAGAGTGAAGGACCAAATCAAGGAGGACGCCTTCTTTGTCCTCACTGATGTGCTGGCCGATTCAGGGGGGATAATAAGTATCCAGGACTCGCTCATGCCCAAGTGGAAGGAGAAACTGTTGTGGAATCGTGTGTGGCAGGCCCTTCAAGTTGGAGAGTTGGATGTGCCATTCACTTTGTTGGTGATCCTTGGAAAGATTATTGAAGCTCGTGCCCGTCATGCACAAGGTGAGGTGAAAGTTGATGACACCAAAGCCGTGATTGGCTGTGAAGACTGATGGTGTGACTGATGGTGTGGTGATGGATATGATGACTGCTACACATAGACTCGTTTGGTGAAGGAGCAAGGTGTGACTCGTTTGGTGAAGGAATGGCAGACAGGTTCAAGGAGCAATTGCTTCATCATGATCATCCACAGCTTGCTTCAGGTATGCACAAACACAACTATATCCACTTCACTTAAGAGAGATATCAGGCTCACATGATGTACAACAGCGGTCAGGAGGCTCATTCTCAGCACTTCAACCGCACTCTGTGTCAGAGGACTTGTGGAAAAGGGTCAAGGGAGTGATTTTCTTCACATGGTATGTTTGCTTGATGATTGCTGCCCTTGCTCTCTTTAGTAGTCGTACTTGACACTCACTGCTGTGGTGTATCACAGGTTGGTGAGCAACTGCGGTGTTGGCTTGAAAGTGACGATCCAGCAAAACAACTTGCACTGCTCCAAACGAATGCATGCCTTTTCCGTTTCGCTCCTGTACCACCACATCATCCCCTCTCGTTTCTTGCTTGAAACCTTGAAGAGAACTCATCCATGATGACTTGTCTTGATCAGCAACTGGAGGCCATCATTCGTGACCGCTCACGAGATGAACAGACAAGGAAACTGGCTCTCAAGCATCTGGGCCATATGGATGGGCCATATGAGGCGCCAGTTGCATCCAATGTTGAGATTTTTATCGATTGCATGGCGGTACGTTTATGCACATGATGTTTTGATGGGACTTGAATCTACTCATCACAACAACAATTTGGGTGTATCAGGAAGGACCACTGCACCCACAATTGGCCATCCTTGCCACAACGATCCTAAAGCACATTGCAGAGAAGATGATGTTCTTCTCCACACATTCTTCATTTGACAAGGAGAAGAAAGACCTGAGAGCAGCTCTTGGCACAGCAAGAGTGTGGAGGGTGTTGCTGCATAACATGCACATCACAGAGGTCGACAGATCAAGTCTGCTCAGCCTGGCCCTCCATGCTGTTGTCAACTCGAAATTGCATGACATGAGGAAGAAGATAAAAGCACTGCCAGCTGAGCTTCAAGAGATGGTCATCAAGCACAGGGCTCAAAATGGTTCGTTGCCCTGTTCCATGTACGTGTGTGTGGACATGGGACACTGCAATCTTACATATAAGTGTGATGTGCAGAGAAAAACGTTGTATCATTGTATGGAATCAGCAAGCAGTGCATGCACCAGCTCATGTCCTTTGTGGGCACACGCAACTTGCTTGGCTGTCTTGATGCAGCACTCAAGGATGACTCCCTGCGGTATGTCTCCTGCAACATTAGTCTTTTTTAGCAAGTTATGGTCATCCACGACCAGATCTCACTTCAACTCTTCATTCAAAGGACGATCGCCTTCGAGATGGCCACTGACCTGATCCACAGGAAGTTGGATTCGCTTCACTATGATTTGGGGTATATGAAGAAGAAGAAGAAGAATAAGAAGGGAAAGAAAAAGAATCAGAAGAAGAAGAAGAATAAGAACAAGAAGGGGAAGAGAAGGTGAGAAGAGAGCCTCATTGTGCTGCTGACACCACTTTTGTGTGGCTGTGGTCATAAACAAAAATATATTTCTGGCATCCATCTCTTTCACAGCGTAGATAGTGGGAAGCGCCAAATGGGAGGAGACACACATATGGAATCGCTTGTGGCAGGCACTCCAGGCCGCATCCTGTGCCAAGTGCTTGGAGTGATGGCTCAGTGCCAGCTCGCTACCGATCGGCGATTGACACCTGATGGTGGTTCCACCTGACATTCATAGGAACATATGATCCACTCATATTGGGTTGTGAAATGATGGCTCCTGATGATTGCTGCGCTCCGTGGCAACAATCTTTGAGGCTGTGCTGGACTTGAGCCACTCACAGAGGAAGCACACCCTTTCTGTCGCCAATGAGTGCAACGTGCAACGTGGTTACGAAATCAAGGAGGCAGCTTTGCATCAATAGACTCAACAACCTTTTCTCATGGTTGGTGGTTATTGTATTGCTGCCGAGAGCACGCTACTGAAGCTTGCGCTGTGTGGATCAGAACGGCCGCCTCTTTCATGGCAAGAGCACGATCTTGCCAGCGCGAGCACCCTGGAGAAGTTCTTCGTGCGCCTTCTGTGCATCGGCAAGTGCGAACTCCTTGGCTACGATGGGCCTCAGTGAGCCGTTGGCCAGACCGGCTCCGATGAAGGCATGCTGCTCGGCCACTTCATCCGGCTTAGAATGATGAAGAGCGAAAGCGATCACGACGGCGTCCTTCATCATCAGAAGCCTGTTGTGTCGGGGTCAGATATGGATTATCACCGAGTGAAGGAGAATGTGAAGCGTGAACATACCCTGGTGCCAACTTGTCCACCTCTCCACGGCTGCCCACCACGACGACTGTACCGCCTACTCGGATGGCGTCAATGTCCTTGAGCAGATTGACATCGGCCAGCATCTCAATGACAATGTCGACTCCAGCGCCTTCACGGGTGACTTGCTTGACGCTATCAATGTAATCACTCTCTTGATGGTTGAACACATGGTGAGCGCCTTGCTGCGTCACCAAGTTCCGGCCTTCCTTCGTGCTGGCTGTGCCGATCACTTGGAGGCCGAGTGCCGCAGCAATCTGCACTGCGGCAATGCCCACACCGCCGCTGGCTCCATGCACGAGTACGGTCTGGCCTGGCTTCGCCTTGGCCTTTTGTACCAGCGCTCTGCACAGTACCCGTGTGAGTTCTGACTCAGAATGAGTTGCTAGGTGTGCCCGAAGGCTGTACCTGTAAGCGGTAGCATAGGCAGCATAGACGCCAGCACCTTGGCTGAAGGTCACGTTGGAGGGAAGAGGATAGACCTGGCTCTGAGCAGGTTGTTTAGAGCTAAAGGTGAGTATGTATCCATTGGGCGGAATAGGCATCATGGCAATGAGGTACTTCTTGAGCGACAGCATGCGAAGCGTAAGTGCCGGTTAGTGCACCGGCCAGGTAGACCCTATCCCCGCTCTGTGTTGTGGTTATGCGCATGATGAGTCTATCGTTGATTTCATGCGAAGGGACTGGAGCAAATACCTTGAAGCGTATGGAGGAGGGAGCGTCAACGACCACTCCTGCCGCATCAAAGCCGGGCGTGTAAGGTAGAGGAACAGGGAAATCCTTGGAACCGGCCCGAATATAGGCGTCCAAAGGGTTGACACCTACAGCTCTGATTTCAACCAGCACCTGAGGGCAAGCAACGTTGATCAATGTCTTGTACAGGTTTCACGGTCGAAGGAAAGAACGGGGAGCGTACTTGGCCCGATGAAGGAGCAGGGATGGGCAAATCGCGCTTCAGCTGGAGGACGGAAGGGGCGCCAAAGGAAGAGACCACAATAGCGTGCATGGGAGGTTGTTGGTGATGGTTTATATACTGTATTGATCTTTGCAGTGCTTTGCTTGGAGATGTTGTACACCCTCCCACGCCTTTTGTGCCTTTTGTGGTCCCGAGAAAGCTAACGGAGAAAATCTTCTCCGTTACAACATTCCCCGCGCGATTGGTGGGATCGGTGAATTTATACCCGAAAAGGAGATAACAAAAGATGGCGGCCCTAGCGGCGTTTGCTGTTGCACTAAGTGATTTTTGACAAAAAGAACATAACTCATCAAGAACCAAAGGAGCAGTGAAGCACGAAGAGAACAAGCCCTTGTTCCTATGGCATGCATTGGTGCAATACACACCAAAAAAATTCTACTAGAAGTGGCGGTAGCTGGGCGCAGGTGTATTTTCACACGCATGGCCGGTGCTGTAACTGGCACTTGTGCATAAGCAAGATCATGTTCCTCTTGCAAATGAAATTGTTTATTCATCTTTCACATACCCTCTTACCTCTGCTGTCCAAGGCACACTGTTGATTAGTGGTTTTCCAACATTTACTGAATGAATTTCCTAAAAAATGAAACCATTTTGCAATTGGGTAAATTTTAAACTTCATTCTGGATAAAGGCAGGAATGATCCTTACGCGACGACCGTGGAGACAGGTTCAAAAAGTTTTGAGACTCTCGATCTTGAGCTTGGCCATCGCCACTAAGTCGTCAAGTACTGCCTTCAGGGAGGCTGCGGCAGCCTTTTTGTCTCCAAACTTGATGAAGATGGCCCTGTCGTAGAGTTCCCCCTGCGCCTTACTTACGAACGAGTCCATTGTGCTACGTTTGTGGGGTCCCCACTCCATCGCCTCAACCATCACGTACGCCCGGAAGGGCATGAAGCCGCCCTGCACCTCGAACGCTCGCTTGAGATCGTATGCCGAGCCGATGGCCTCTTCCATTCGGTTGTTGAGGTTTTTACCGACGGAGGTGCTCATGGACTTGAATTCTAGCACCACGATGGGCACGCCCCGGAGGGATCGTACCACCAAGTCCCACTTCTTCGCAGGTCGGAAGTATCCCGGGATAGTGAGGTTGCTTTTGCCACTGTCGTACACCTTTACGTCGTAGCCGGCGAGGCCGTGCTCGATGAACTCACGGACTGTTGCAGCCAGTTGTTCAAAGTGTTTGTCACTGAGAACTGAAGTCTTTTCTTCTATCGGCCCGAACCCGTCCACCAACTTGGGCAGCCATTCTATGTCCTGTTGGACAAGTACGGTGAGGGCACTTGGAGGACGAGCAAGAAGGTAGATAGTACCATTGTGGGTGATCGAGGGGATGGGAACGGTCTGTGAGGGTAAAGTGGAGTGTAATGTGAGAGCAGACCTTCCGCGCTTTTATGTGGCGGCCTCGGTGCCAAAGGAGAAAGCAATACTCGATTAGCAAAGTGCCAGGGGAGACGAGGGTCTGTGCGTGGTTAACGAAGGTTATCTTTAGACAAAGGTTACTTACAACATGGCGCTGCTTCATTCGTCACTCTCTTCGTCTTCTTCTTTTTCGTCTGCTATCTCTTCTCTGCGTCGCTTTTTGCTGCGTGTTGGACGAGAGTTATCAGCCTTCTTTTGCGTGGCGAGCGTTGTGTAGGTGCCCACAAAGGATAGAGAAGAGACAGAGGACTCTTCACTCTGTTCCTCCTTCTTCTCCTTCTTCCACTGCACGGAGGGAAGGGCCGCCGAGATGCGCTTCTTGGCCACCCCAAAGTAGGTCGAATCCACCTCCACGCCGATGCAGTTACGACTGTTGGTGAGGGCGGCCACGATGGTCGTACCGCTCCCCATGAAGGGATCTACCACAGTGTCGCCTACAAAGGAGAACATCTTAACCAGTCGAGAGGCCAGCTCCTCGGGGAAGGGCGCAGGGTGGTCCTTCGATCGAGTCCCCGGTACGTCCGTCCAGATCTGTCTGAACCAAGAGTGAAAGTCGTTCTTGGCGATGCGGCTGGCCGCCCGCTGCGCCTCCGTCGGGGAACGATACCCTCCGGGCTTGCGTAGCATGAGGATGTACTCGATGTCGTTTTTGATTATCGCGTTGGGTTCGTACGGTTTGCCCAAGATGCCGGCCTTGCCGTTCTCCACCTCGTGCGAGGCCGATCCAATCTTGTGCCAGATGATCGGTGCCAAGCAATCAAAGCCGATCTTCTGACACGCAAGCTGGATGTCAGAATGGAGAGGTACCAGCCTGTGTCGTCCAAACTGCTTGCGGGACAGCAGCACGTCCCCGACCACAACGACCAAGCGACTCCCGGGCACGAGAACGCGGAAGCACTCGGTCCATACGCGGTTCAGGCTCTCGAGAAAGTCGTCATAGTCATCGATGTGCCCAAGCTGGCCTTCGACGTCCGGGTTGTACTCCTTGAGGGTCCAGTAGGGGGGCGATGTCAGCACGAGGTGCACGCTCTCATCCTCGATGAAGGAGAGCTCCCGCGCATCGTGGTTCACCAGCGTCGCGCGGTAGGTCTTCATGAGTTAGACTTGTCTCTGTGTGTGCCGGGGTTGTGGCGTGGCTGATGGAGGTGTGATGCGCCATGTGTCGTTTTTTGTTTCGCGGCTGCTTTCCCGCCAAAAACGGACAAATCCTAAAAGCCAGGTTTTATCGTGCTCTGTACACAAAAATGCAAGGAATGTTCAGCAACCCTTGCTCCAAAGCTTAGCTTCTTGACAATCCATCTATTTTGAGAACCGGTTCTACGCGTTTTTGTAAACAAATAAAATAAAAAAATAGATGGATTGTCAAGAAGGAGACTCTCGATGTCACTACTTTTACAGAAATTGTTCATGAGTAATTATTTTGTTCAAAATAGTAAATAAGCAATAAAATGGGAAGGTTGATCAGAGGGTGTGCATGGCTGTGGCAAACGTCAAACGTTGATCATCCGCCACTGGATCTGCCACCACGTATGTGGTCGGTATTGATCAGTACAGGCCAATCTGCTGACGGAGCTTGTTCTGTTTCCAGGCCGGCAGAGCGTAGAACTCCTCCTTGCTCATCTGAAGCAGCTTTTGGAACTCTTCTGCGCTCAAGTACTGCTCCAGTTTGGTCTTGTCCAAGCCCTACACAAGACAACATGAGTATCAGCTATGACGAGATCTCCGAAGATACTACGATTGACTCTCTTACCTTGGGCGGGGGTTTGGCTTTGAGTTCTTCATACGTGTAAACTCGGTTGAGCTCGGCTAGAAGCTCACGCACGTTCTGGGTCTGAGAACGCTTCTTCTTGGTCTTCTTCTTACCTCGTACCATCTCCGCGCCCCAGCCATCATCCCAGGCCTGGAAGTGACATGT
>CDEZ01019756.1:0-12032 GCA_000826365.1 Acanthamoeba royreba
CACAGGCCAAGAAGAGCAAGGAGCTGATGAAAGACATTTTCAAGAAACAAGTGCTCGATCCGCGACAAGGTCTTGTCTCGGTTGATGGTCATCGACACCTGCTCATCCGTGCCGAGGCCATCTCGTACGACTTCTTTCATCTGCTGCAAGAGCTGTTCCCAGCCGACGAGAAGAACGAGGCGCAGCTGTTTGCGTCAAAGTTCATTTACGACGTGGGTCGCAATCTGGGCAAGACTGATCAACGGTTCTATGCCAACAAGCTGGCCCAACACCAGAAGGTATGCGTATGATTGTTGTTAGTTATTGTGAGGAGGGCAGGATGGATAGATACTAAACTGAACTTAAATGACAGGAGAGGGGTTCATTCTTGGAAGCGTTCCTCACATTGCCAGCGCTGCTTGCTCACATGGGATGGGGAGTGATGAAGCTCTACGTCAAGGATGCCTGCTTCGACATTGGCTCCAGCGATGCGGCGGGTCGTGGCCAACAACAAGGAGAAGAGGCAACACGACGCAACTTCTACCTCAAGTTCACCATCCATCGAAGCGTTGAGGCCGTCGTGTGGAAGAAGAAGGAGGCTGAGAAACAGCAGGAATCTGAGGAATCAGATCTATCTGAAGACTGCGGAGCATCATCAACGCAGACCCGAGCTGACTTCAACCGTCCTCCAGTGTGTACGATGAGCACTGGCTACATCACTGGTACTCTTCTCTACGCTGCCTCCTATCTTCTTCTTATTCATCTTGATCTATGGAAACGTCGCCAGGTTTCGCCAATGCATGTCTGCGCGCATGTCAGAAACAACATCACAACAACCACAAGAATACTTCCAAGAAAGCCCAGCAACAGTCGCAACAACCGCAGCTTCAGCTGGGCGTTGTTGAAGTCGCCTGTGAGGCTCTTGGTACTCACAGCTTGCGCAGTGAATTGGATATAAGCTCTTCTCAGCTAACTCCTCTTGCGTGGTGGTGGACAGGGCATGGATCACGATGTGCATTCATCATGGCGCCACGCGAGAACTTGGCTCAATGCGCCAAGCAGTACCTGGAGCACAAGAAGCGGTCACAGTTCTTCCCCCACCTTCGTCTGGGCCTCATTCCCCAGACTATCTGAAACTTCAGGTCTGCCTTTGGGCCTAGGCTGAATCGGGGGTGTATAGAATTATTGGAGATCCCATGTTCTCTTCGTCATCGTCATTCATGGCGCATCATCAGCATCATCAGCATCATACCATCACCATTCCTGGTTGTAGATGGTAGGCTGCGCTCTGATGGCACGCATCAACTTCATCTACGACGTAACGTGATAACGGTAAGGAATGGAGGTAATATAACTTACATTCATGAATGACACTGTGCTGGCGCAACAATCGTCATCAGGAGCCGATGGACCACTTCCGCCGTCCCTTCTTGCTGTTCTTCTTGGTGAGGGAGTCGCGGTCCACGAGTGAAGCTGGTGGCGAACCGCGCGTGAGATCATCTGCAGCAGATGGAGGAGGACTGGTGCTGATCCCTTCATCTTCTCGCACGCGCACCCGAACTCGTCGTTCACAGGCCGAGCCTCGTGGCGGGACCGGGACTTCGTCCGTCGTACTCGCTTCGTCGGCAGTGTTGGCCTCTTCCTCGCAGAAGATGTCGTCCGATAGATCCACGGACGCCACGGAGTCGCTGCGGGCCCGTGTAAGGTGACCGCTGTCGGTGAACGACATGCTCGTGTTCGTTTGATCGGAGTCTGACTCGGTGTGATACTCCCTTCACAAGACAAGAACAAACATCAGTTCCCTCCGATCAAGCAGCGAATGTTCATCAGAGAGGATGGTCCGTACCTTGCGGTATCCATCCACAGGCTGGGCTGAGCTTGTAGTGATAGTGAGTAAAGGTAATCCTGTGGTTGGGAGCAGGCGTGTGAGCAAAGGTGAAGCAGGACGAGCGTGGATCAAGTTGGGGTACCTCATCCTGGATGACCTGCTCGGGAAGGTGTGCGAGGAAGTCATGAACAGCGGACGAGCGACCTTGAATCTCCCAATTGTAGGGAACGCTCTGGAAGTTGCGCACCTCCTTGACCCTCTCGTACAGCAAATGTACATACTTCCCGTTGATCAATCCTGATTGATCCATTGAACATTCATTCAAGTTAGCCGACGAAGATCACTGATGAGAATCCATCACTTGAAGGGATGGTACCGTTGGGTTTGTACTTCTCGTTGCCATCGTTGATGAAGGTGAAGTCTCGAAGATAGATGCCAAAGTAGGGAAGCACTGGCAACTTGCGCTGCTTGAGTTCTCGTCGGTAGTGTCGGAAGTTGTTCTGAGGACTCATCAGCACGTCCATTTGGCGCCACTGCTCGCGCGCCTTGTCTGATATCAGGCCCCACACACCCTTCAGTCGCTGCATTGAGTTGTGGTTGAGCCCTGCATTGTACATTGACCAAGACCGTTCATGAATCAGATCAGGCATCATCATGGTGTTGATTGTCAGTGTCTTCTTACCAGAGACGATCTCCATGAAGGAGTTGAAGTTGTTCAGTTGCAAGCAGTGTGACGCCACTCGGATGAACTTCTCCAGCACCTGCGCTTGAATCTCTGGTAACTGCGTAGTGAGAATCTTGGTCGCCACCCAAGATGACACCTGCACGGGGGAGAAACTCGGAGTTAACAGCAGAATGTTCATCAATGCCGTCATGACCTGAGGAAGACATACCAACTTGTATTGCTTGATGATGGGTTCGAAGAGGGAGTCGCCTTCATGATTCTTGACTGTGAGCAGGCTGCGCACGTTGATCTCTCCGAACAGCTTCCACTCGATGAGCGTCAGTTCACGTGCTAGTGTTGCCTCGGGCAAATCGAGGAAGTCGATCATTGTCACTGCCTTGGAGATGCCACTGCCTGCTCGCCCAATCAGGCCGCTGTCGATCGACCCTTTGCGCGTGAGGCTGGGCTTGCTCAGTCCCTTGTGGATGGCCATGGGGAACTGTATCTGCTCCGAACACGTTCGTACGTAGAGCGCCTGAGGTCGTGCGCGAAGCACAAGGAGCTTGATCTCGTTGGCCAGTGGCTGGTCTCGCTTGGCCAAGAGGTTGAGCACGGCGGCCATCTGTCGAGGAGACAAGTCGCCTGCAAGAGGGACCAAGAGTGAGTCGTCAAGTACGTTCAACGTTTGACTCGAAGTGAGGAGTACGGGGATAAAGGCGAATCCACAGAGCCACGAAGGAACGAAGCCGAGCCAGCTTGGCGCGCGCGTCCTCCTTCTTTTGTGTTGATGTTGTGTCCTTCTCTTCCAGTTCATCAAACTTGAGATACCTAACGATGGTTAAGATCAAAGAGATGAATGAGCGGCCAACACACCAAGCAAGAGCATGAGCAAGACGATGATGATGAAGAGAGGGAGAGCGAACCTCTTTTCCCAGAGGCGGAAGAGCTCGCGTGATGGCGAGGAACTGGTGGAGGAGGAGAAGATCGGGTAGGTGAGCAACCACTCTTCTACCTGTTCGGTGGTGCCTCGTGAGATGACTCGCTTGGTGTGTCGCATGAAGGCGCGTTTGCAGCTGTCCTCGTCCACCGTCGTCGTCTTCATGTATGACCGCTTGCCGACGCCGCTCTTGCTTCGCTTGTTGCCGCTGAGCTGCTTCATCACTCGCGTCGTTGGCGCTGAGACGGTCAACAACGTTGGCGAAGAAGAAGAAGGACAAGAGGAAGTCGTTGGAACTGTGACAGCCGATGACTCGCTCTCGCTCACAACCAGGGTAGGCATGGACATCGCCATGGCTCTCTACCAATGCACCTCTAGGTAGTAGTCGTCGTCGTAGTAGTAGTAGTAGTAAGTTTAGTCTGCACGCAGTGAAAGCTGCACTCTCTTGAGGCAGGGTTAGGGTTGACTTGCAGAAGAAGAAGAAGAAGAACGTGAAGAAGAGTGGAAGATGGTAATCGATCGGCTGTGTTACCATTCTCCTGAATTAGAAGCCATGTGGTGTACCCTGGGGATCTTAAGTATGGTCATTGCGAATCATACCTTAAAAGGGTGTGAAGTACCGGTAACCACGCGAGTGGGAGTCATTCCACTCAAGAAAAGGTTCATCAGACTATCCATAGTTGGCCTCACGGAGACCGACTCTGGTCAAGTAGAAGAAAAGCAAGCAGGGCAGTTCAGGAGTCGCCTGGTGTGTACTGAAGATGATCTGTCACACGCGTCCAGGCCTGTGCAGGAATGGAAGGTCAATCAAGTCTGCACTGCAATGCAAGTCAACCATGGTGAAGGTAGGAACAAGCAGCAGCTGCTCTACGTCTCCTCCTTTCCCTTGGTGCCTAGTCCAGCGTAGCCACCCGACTGTCTGAGTGTAACGTATAAACAGATCTGAAACATGTTTCAATTGTGAGCCTTGCCATTTACAAAGCACTGTGCGGGGTAAGGCTCATCCACGAAGAACGTGTCACTGGTCTCCGTCATGAGTTCCAGGACAAGGGAGAGGTAGTATCTGAATTGCAAGTCGGTCAGACCGTCATCGGGGATCATTGTTGATTCGCCTGTCATCGGCAACAACTTGGCTTTGAGGTCCGTGATCTGATGGAGAATGTACAGCTGTGAGTGAGAACTATCTAACCGAGAGAGCAACAAGGGCTGGACCTCTTGGCTGACCTCACTGCTGCTCGCCGGTGGGGTTTCTTGTTCCACTTCATACTTCCAGTCAACTTTGCCATACGCTTCGGGAGCTTCTCCCTGGCGGTAAACAACACGCGATCGTATACGTACATTGCCGCTTGTGGAATCTGTTGTTGAGAGAGAAAGTGATAGAGTGAGCCTTGCTAGCTATTGCTAACATGTCCTCACGAACGCAAGAGAGAGGTTGATGATACGGGCTTCCATCACGCTCCGAAGGTAGTGGCCACCAGAAATGTGTACAAGAGTGTGCTCCTGGCGGATGAACGTCCAACCTGCCAACATTCCCACGCGTGGCGCGGTTAGTGCTGTCATCATCAATGATCCGAATGATCAGAGAAGCAAACCTCCGTCAGTGTCCAAGCAGTGGTTCTGGTGCTCGAGTATGGTGGTCATCAATGCCAACACCCTGACCTGCTGTCGCTGTGCCCGATTGAGTACGGGCGCATCCTTGAATTCCGCATGGTCGAGAGAATCCTCGTATTCATGCTCAAAGTCATCCTCGGTGAGGCCTGTCTGCTCTGCGCTGGCCAGGATCCACGACGCTACGCGGGCCTTGACGAGCTCTTCCTGCTGGGCCCTCTGCACAGTCTCCCCCATTTTGATGAGTCTGTTCCTCCGCATGTACCATAACATGTCGTCCTTGGTGGTCTCGCACATCTGTCGCCAGGAGTCGTAGAAGAGACGCTTGGCGTGCAACCCCGGGTCAGTGGCGAGGAACGCACGCATCCACAGCCGCGCGCCGCACAGGTCGTGCTCCTGCTCCCCAGCCATCACCTCCTCGGTCCCGACATTCTCCTTATCCCAAATTTTAACTCCGAGCCTCATGCCCGGATGCAGACGCAACAGCAAAGACATGACCCCAGCTGAAGCTTCGCCGCGCGTACGCCGCCAGCGGTCCTTCCACACGGCGTCGCTGTAAGCCGCCTGCATCACGGCACGGCTGGTGGCGCCCAAACACACCAGGTCCCTCACCGATTCGACGCGTGAGCACACTTCAAGAAGTGCGTCAGCGGAGAGGGCGACGTCCAGAGCAGCTGGTGACGGTCCATCGCCACTCAGGTCGTCCCCCTGATGATCATCATTTGCGTCCTCCCGCCTTCTCTTCATCGCATAATTTCGAATAAAATAAGGAATTGTTCGACAAAAATCCAAAATATTTCAAATATGCATTCCATACTTGGCGCCAGTATGCAAGCAGTGTTCAGAGCGCGTACAAACCAGAAATTTAAAACGTAATTTTTGGACTCTACGAAAAATCTTACCAGATACAGGATTTGTTGGGCATCAAACAATTTTGTGGAGTTGTCTTTCTTTACAGGTCCCTGGGACTCTGGGTGTCCCCGCCGTGATGATGCTGTGGGGCGAGCAGACCCAGCCGCAGCTGTGAGAAGAACTGGGACCGTCTGTTCCGCTCAAGATACTGTCGCGCACAATGCGCCACGCTTTCCCGCGGGGCCATGATGAAGGTACATTCCGGCCCATGTCCTGTGTGAATGCAAGCGTATCTTGATCAGACACATTCACGATCAGCTCACTCCAAAAGTGCTTCTTCATACCGAGCGCGTGGCAGGCAACCTCCACCACAGCCAAGTGAAGATGAGAGGAGTTGGCGGCATCGAACGACTTAAGTCCTGCCGCCCTGCTCTTAGACCCTCGCAGACACTCGTTCGCAAAGCCTTTTTGAACAAACAGGTTACCTTAGCTGTGCAAAGTGGGAAAAGGAAGAAAGGAATGTAGAGTACCAGTGATGTAACCTGTGATCATCGTACACACTGGAGGACGGTTGAAGTCCTGCTGACCGAAGATCTCGGACGAAGAAGGTGATGAATCGAGATCATCCGATGATGACACGCGTGGTGACAGAATCCGCTTCTCGTTCTCCTTCTTCTTCCATACTGCGGCCTCAGCACTGGAGAAGATGCTGAACTTGAGATAGAAGTTGCCGCGCTCTGAGCTGGGACGCAGATCGAAGCAGGCATCTTGAATGTGAAGCCTCATCACGCCCCAGCCCATCTGCGCAAGCAACGGCGGAAGCATCAAGAATGCCTCAACGAATGTATTTGCGGTCTGCACAACATTCTTCCGTAGGTCAGCTAGATGAATGAGTGCCTGATGCACACGCGGTCATGATGGTACCTGGGGTATCTTGCTTCGATAGAATCGTTGATCAGTCTTGCCCAGACTGCGACCCACGTCGTAAATAAACTTTGACGCAAATAGCTGTGCCTCGTCCTTCTCATCGGCTGGGAACAGCTCTTCCAGAAGATGGAAGAAGTCATAGGAGATGGCCTCTGCACGGATGAACAAGTGCCTGTGACCGTCAATGGACACCTGGCCATGTCGTGGATCCAGCACCTGCTTGGAGAAGAGGGATCGGACATGCTCCTTACTTCGTCTGGCCTGTGTATTAACGATCCGCTCCACTTCAGCGCTGATCTGTCGACCGCCAGCGTAGACCAACGCCGCTTGCGATGATGACAGTGAAGGTGCGCCCGCCACAGGCACCTGTGGCGAAGTCTGCGCGGAGTGGCGGCCCTTCAATCGTCCGATGAAGCTCTTCAGTTTATCACTCTTCTCCTTCTTGCTGGCCTCCTCCTTCTCCCTCTCCTTCACTTTATCTATGCTGCTGACGCTAAGCCGACGGGAGGAGAGCGGCTGAAGCGTCTCACCCGTCCCAGTCAAGTCTTGGAAGAAACTCTTTGACGAGAGGAATTTGTGGATGATGACTGCCTTCCTCTTCTCCTCTGTGGCGTAGAAAGAGTGAACGCATCAATGATAGGAGTTAAAGGTCTAAATGCCACACTGCTGCTGCAGTCGTACCTGAGAAGAGATGCTTCTCACAAAACTGATTCACGCATTCTCTTGCGTTGGATGGCTTGGTCATGACGAAGCGACAACCTTCGCAACCTAGTGTACGTATGCGAATGAGCTTAACTTGATCCAGTTCATACATGGCAAACATGTACCCATGGCCGAGCAGTCCATTTCGACGGTCACCATCTCCACTCCTTCAGACTCAGACGCCCATCCACTGGTGTAGCCGCTAGCGAACACGCACACTGGATGAGTTGGTTTCTTCTTTGTCTCCTCCTGCATCCAACATGAGCCATGAGTGAGCCACGCACTGTCCAGCGCAGACGATATGACAACGGTACCTGTTGATTCATCCATGAGAAAGACTCTGAAGAGTAGGAGTTCTGGAAGTAAAGATGATGGTGATCATCTGGGGCTCCAAACTGTTGAATGTCAGTCACGCCCCAGCCGGTGTAGGCAAAGTAGACAGGCCCAGCTGAGAATCCATCCATTCCAGGCGACAGATCCATCTTCTTCATCAGGTTGCGAGCGTCCGCTTTGCCCACGGCGTGTGCCAGATCGAAGAGCAATCGCTGAGCCACCAGCTCGCTCTGCGACGGGCTGAGTTCAAGCCCCAACACAAAGATGTCGGCGATGGACGTGAAGAAGTCAACTGATAGAGACGAAGAGCGCAGCAGAAGGTATCGCTCATCAAAGATACTAATCGAACCCGTACGAGAAGACTGAGAATAGGCCACACCACAGAACCACATGATCAGCTGACCAGCAGCTTTCCACTCTGATGAATGCGCATAGATCTGAGGGATACGAACCATAAAACACTCAGAGAAGTACCGATGAACGACTCGCTCCGTCTTAGCAAACACCCGATCCAGTTCTTGAGGAACTAGAACGGTCTGGCATCGACGCACTTAGAGAGGGACAGAACGCACATATCACAGAAAAGAGATTAGCCCATGCCTTTGACCAAAGAGAGATAAAAGAGTTGGTGTACCATGTCCCTCACCGTCCGTACTGCCCAGTATCTTCGAACCAGACTTGATGTTCTGAATGTTGACCTTCCTCCTCGTGTTTCGTTCGGGTGGCTGCTGATTCCCCGTTGCTTCAGTCTCTGTTATTGTTATGGCAGTTTCCGCCGGTTGAGGGCCCACAGAAGCAGGCTTGGTGGGTGTATTGCCGGGATGTGTCTCTGGTTTGGTACACATGGCCTCACTGAGTTCCTGCACAGTCTGTGCTGCATTGGCAAGTAACTCGGTATCGCGTGGGTCCTCTGTCATCTCGCTCAACGAGGAACCCTCCCTTCGCAGGGCTTGGGGTCCACTCACAGACTCAGAGAGACTCTCAGACTCAGAGCGATCATCCCTGTAGAGAGGAGGTAGAGGAGTAAGTCCCAGTCATCAGGATGACCTGGCGGAGAGCGGTAGGTACTTGGCGGGATCAACCCAAAGGCTGGGCTGGGCCTTCAGCGACAGCACGTACAACTCCTCCTACATCGCAAACGTCGTTGGACATTTTACACCGCACTCTGGATGCAGGGCATGTACGTACCTCGTCGTGAATGACATCAGCTGTGAGTGAGGCAAAGAACGACTGTGCAATTGGTGAACTGCTATGGAGCGGCAGATTGTAGGCCGCGCTCTGGAAAGACTGAACCTCTTTGACCCGCTCATAGAGCAAGTTTACGTACTTCTCGTTGATCATGCCTGCATCGTGAATGAAGATAAGTTATCAGGAAGCACAAGAACGAAGCGGCCCGAGCGCAATGTACCATCCGGTTTGTACTTCTCGTTGCCATCGTTGATGAAGGTGAAGTCTCGAAGATAGATGCCAAAGTAGGGAAGCACTGGCAACTTGCGCTGTTTGAGTTCTCGTCGATAATATCGGAAGTTGTTCCGCGGGCCCACCAGCTTGTCCATTTCTTGCCACTGCTGGCGCGCCTTGTCCGGGAGTCGTTCCCACATGCTCTTCAGTCGCTGCACTGAGTTGTGATTGAGACCTGCGAGAAGCCTTAATCCATTTGTGGTGACATTCTCAGCCTCTGATAAAGCCAAGGACTTAGGTACCAGAGACGATCTCCATGAAGGAGTTGAAGTTGTTCAGCTGCAAGCAGTGTGCTGCCACCCGTATGAACTTCTCCAGCACCATCACTTGCATATCCGCCCGTCTGGTGACGAGTATCTCTGTCGCAACCCAGTGCGAGATCTGAATAGTCCCCGATCAGAGAGGGTTGACTGCTACATGTAGCGTTCGAACGATACATACCAGTTTGTACTGGTCAATGATGGGTTCGAATAGCGAATCACCTTCGTGGTTCTTGACAGTGAGAAGGCTACGCAGATTGACCTTCTCGAACTGTTGCCACTCGATGAGCGTCAACTCGCGCGCCAGGGCCGCATCAGGAATGTCCATGAAATCCACTGGCTTCCTATCTTCCTTCTTTTTAACCAAATTAACTGCTGTGATCTGAGTACCGCTCATCCGCTTGCTAAGTGTGGGCGCTCGGCTGCGCAGCATGGTGAGTTTGATCTCGTTGGCCAAAGTGGCATCGTGCTTGCGGACCACCGCAAGGACCGTAGTGAGCTGGCGTGAAGTCAGGTCGCCTGTGAGCGAGGAAGGTCAGAAAAAGCAGGACATGGCCATATCAGTCAGGGTGGCAGGCACCTGGATGCCAGCGACACCAGGCCGCTACAAAGTTGTTGAGGCGAGCGAGCCGAGCCGAGCGAGCGTCTTGTTCCGTTGGCAGGTCTGCGTAGCTGCAAGACATAAAAAAGAGAACTTTCGTTATCAGAGAGTGCACAAACACACAAGTCTCCCTGCCGCTTCTTCTCCTTCTTTTCCTCCTCTTCTTCTTTGCCAATGGGACATTGCTCAGCCTCAACCGATCATCACCATCACCAGTGTCATCAAGACGGAAGAGCAGCTGGTGGACGGACGTACCCTGCCTCCCACAACCGGAAGAGGTCCCTCGACAAGGAGGAAGTAGAGGACGACAAGAAGATGGGGAAGGCAAGCAGCCAAGCGTCCACCTCCTCCGGCGTGCCATGGTAGAGTATATACTCAGTGTAGCGCAGAAAGGCCTCCGAAGGGGCCGGGTGCTGCGCGAGAGAGCGAGGGCTGAGACAGCCATCAAGGTCGGCCACCGCGTCCATCCACGCCGGCCGCCGTTCCACTGTCCTCCTCCCCCGGCCAAGGAGGCTTCCTTCTGCGTTACAGCTCAGATATCACCTTCCAAAACAGTAGCAGCTGGCTGTCTTCAGATTTAGAAGCTTTCCATTTTAAAGGTATTATATCCAAAATCAAAAAATCCAAAATTCAAGCCTGGACAACATTTATCAAATCTAAACATGAATGTGAAAAGAAAGAAAAAAGAAAAGGACCAATCTTAGTGAATAAACGTTATATTAATCCATATGGACTCTTGGACCTACATAGTGTTACATTTACGTAAAATTATTTTGGGTGATTTAGGAGAAATAACTTGGGGTGGAGTGAAATGGGCAAGGAAAATTAGAAGTATGCAAGGAATGTACAGATTTACAATCCCAGAAATTTCAGGAAAGCAACCAAGCCCAGCATCTTCGACGTCAATTAATTGATGGTCGATTCGAGTAGAGGCAGCTATGGAGAGGCCACACACGTATGACGAGGCCTGCCCGCCAAGCCCAACCCTCTTGTACAAATCACCTCAACCTACCGCCCAGATGGGACACATCCAACAGCAGACACGTCACAATGACGATTGTACTCAGGAAGCCGCAGCAGCCAATGCAGTTCGAGCCGAATGCGCACCGTGGTCCGTCGCCGTCGGTCCGCTCTCCTCACGATGGGAGGAGGGATCAGGCCTCGACGTACGTGTAGCCATCACGCACGCATCAGGAGGCACCGCCATCGCTCGACTCTGTGCTACGCGAACTTCCACAGGCGAGGTTCGTATCTCCCTGAACGAAATCAATTTTTAGATCCATTTGATTTGCCTCTACATTTAGTTTCCTATAATAATTAATATTATTGATGTTTTTTTGAAACCATGCGAGAATTGATCAACATGATTTGAGGATGTAAATCAATGAACCATTTTCGAACAAAAGGCACAATAACGCGGAAGGGGCATCAGAATCCGCGATACATCTCTTTGCTCATACGTCCCTTCTGTACAGGTGGTGCTGCAGCTGCTGCGAGACGGTGACACAGGTGCGACGGTACTTGAGCGTGAGCAGCCGCAGACGCAGCCGCGAGTCACGCTCGAGGTTGGGGAGCAGCAACGGAGGCGGGCTGAGACGCGCGGAGGAGACGAAGACGACGATGCCGTTGGGTCGAGGCCTGGCGAGGGACGCAGGCCCACAACAAAGACAGAACCGCGGGAGGACACACGAGAACAGGCACCAAAATTAGACGCCGTTGCCGTATCCTCCTCAACGTCGTACTCCTCGTCGGCGCCGTCCGCACCACTGGCGCCATCATCTTCGCAGTCGATGGCCAGCGTTGATGAGACAGGCTCAAGCCGAAGCAGCACGACGACAAAGCAGACACTCCAACGGGAATCTCTTTTGCTCCTTCTTCCT
>CDEZ01019757.1:0-16951 GCA_000826365.1 Acanthamoeba royreba
CACAGGCCAAGAAGAGCAAGGAGCTGATGAAAGACATTTTCAAGAAACAAGTGCTCGATCCGCGACAAGGTCTTGTCTCGGTTGATGGTCATCGACACCTGCTCATCCGTGCCGAGGCCATCTCGTACGACTTCTTTCATCTGCTGCAAGAGCTGTTCCCAGCCGACGAGAAGAACGAGGCGCAGCTGTTTGCGTCAAAGTTCATTTACGACGTGGGTCGCAATCTGGGCAAGACTGATCAACGGTTCTATGCCAACAAGCTGGCCCAACACCAGAAGGTATGCGTATGATTGTTGT
Organism: Acanthamoeba royreba; assembly: GCA_000826365.1. Classification (NCBI taxonomy): domain Eukaryota; phylum Discosea; order Longamoebia; family Acanthamoebidae; genus Acanthamoeba; species Acanthamoeba royreba. The sequence goes on from CDEZ01019757.1 coordinate 298, forward strand.
TAGTTATTGTGAGGAGGGCAGGATGGATAGATACTAAACTGAACTTAAATGACAGGAGAGGGGTTCATTCTTGGAAGCGTTCCTCACATTGCCAGCGCTGCTTGCTCACATGGGATGGGGAGTGATGAAGCTCTACGTCAAGGATGCCTGCTTCGACATTGGCATCAGCGACGCAGCCGGTCGTAGCCAGCAACAAGGAGACACCCGACGCAACTTCTTTGTCAAGTTCACCATTCATCAGAGCGTCGAAGCAACCGTGTGGAAGAAGAAGGAGGCTGAGAAACAGCAACAACAGGAATCTGAGGATTCAGATACCTCTGAGGATGGAGGCGCTTCGTCTGCGCACTCTTCTCAACCCAAAACACAGAGAGCGGACTTCAACCGTCCTCCAGTGTGTACGATGAGCACAGGTTACATCACTGGTACTCTTCTCTACGCTGCCTCCGAGTTTCATTGTCCATCTTGTGCGTGAACTAACCGTATCTCTTTCAGGTTTCGCCAATGAATGTCTGCGCGCATGTCAGCACAACAGCCATCGCCAACAACGAGATAAGTATTCCAAGAGAGATCAACAACCGCAGCTCCAACTGGGCATTGTTGAAGTCGCCTGCGAGGCTCTTGGTACTCACAGCTTGCGCAGTGAAGCTTGGATATAAGCTCTTCTCAGCTAACTCCACTTGCGTGGTGGTGGACAGGGCATGGATCACGATGTACATTCATCATGGCACCACGCGAGAACTTGGCCCAATGCGCCAAGCAGTACCTGGAGCACAAGAAGCGGTCACAGTTCTTCCCCTACCTTCGCCTTGGCCTTATCGGCCAGGGCAACTGAACCTACAGCTCAGAGCTGGAGTGCGTGCATCAGGTTTTACTAAATCAGTTTGTATAGATTATTAGAGCCAATTGGCATTATATCGAAAGAGATCACAATATGTTCTCTCCGCATCTTCATCCGAGAGGGGATGGCAAGCTTAGATCCTGGTGTGCTGGGTGGCAGTGGCAGGGTCGATGCCGTGCATGAGCATCTTGCCCTCTTCCTTCTTTGCCGGATTGCGCGTGATGGTACCCTGCACCTCCTTGAGAGCGCCCTTGATCTTCTGGCCCATGCTGGCCTTGTGGTGCGCATCGGCGCCCATGTCGCTGTGCGTGGTACCCAGACCGCGAGGCTTCTCGTCCGCCATCAAGCCGCCGTGACGCTCCTCCTTCATCACGTGCTTCTCCATCGCCGCGTCGTGCTTCAGCTTCCTCTTCTCCATCTTGCGCTCCTCCTTCATGAGCTCAGCGTCGCGGGCCATGGGCATCGCGGTCCTGTCTACGATGTTGGCGGGAAGCACGCCCTGGCCGAGCATGGGTCCACTCACTAGCACGGTGGGCTCGACAATCGGCGGAAGAAGCACGTCACGGGTCTGCTCGATCACGGGCTTCTCGGCGGTGACCTCGGTCTTGATGACCGGCTGAATGTGGTGCTCACGCTCGTGGATGATCGGCTGGATGTGCCTCTCGTGCTTGACCTGAACAGGATGCTCGACAATGACTTCCTTCTCCATCTTGGGCCTGTGGAGGACTCCTTCAGGACCAGCACGCTCGACGGCTTCGAGGCCGAGAGGCAGAGCGGCACGCTCGACGAGCGGCGCCAGCATGACGTTGCGATCGGTCTTGAGGTGGGTCTGCTCGGCAGTGACCTCGGTCTTGACGACAGGCTGGATGTGGTGCTCACGCTCGTGGATGATCGGCTGCACATGGTGCTCGTGCCTGACCTGCACAGGATGCTCGACGACGACGTCCTTGGCCACCCTCGGCCTGTGGATGATGCCCTCAGGACCGGCACGCTCGACTGCCTCGAGACCGGCAGGCAGAGCTGCGCGCTCGACGATGGGAGCCTCCATCACGCGGCGGTCCTTCTCGATGATGGGCCTTTCAGTAGTAGCCTCAGTCTTGATGATGGGCTGGATGAGGTGCTCACGCTCGTGGATGATCGGCTGAATGTGGTGCTCGTGCTTGACTTGTACCGGGTGCTCAACAACGACATCCTTGGCCACCTTGGGCCTGTGGATGATGCCCTCAGGGCCAGCACGCTCGACGGCTTCAAGGCCAGCCGGCAGAGCAGCACGCTCGACGATGGGAGCCTCCATCACGTTGCGGTCCTTCTCGATGATGGGCCTCTCAGTGGTAGCCTCAGTCTTGATGATGGGCTGTATGCGGTGCTCGGTCTCATGGATGATGGGCTGAATGTGGTGCTCGCGCCTGACTTCAAGCGTGTTCTCCTTGAGGATCTCCTTCTCGACGAGCGGAGCGTGGTTGATGACCTTCTCTGGCTCGTGCACCACATTCACTGGCGCGGCCATCATGGGCTGAGGAAGAGCAGCCGTGTGGACGAGCGGGTCGGGAGTGACGATGTTGCTGTCCTTGAGACCAGCCTTCCTCATGTGCTGGTCCTTCTTGTGGTGGTGGAGGAGGGAAGACATTGCCTGGAATTGGGGGCAGAGAATGTACCGCAGATCAGGAAAATGTCGCAAGAGGACTTTGTCGTGGAATGCGTACCTGATGGGAAGTGTACGAAGTGGTAAAGTTGAGGTTGGTGTTGTTGAGTTGGTTGGTGTAGTAGTGAATTGTAGAAATGGTGAGGTACAGCTCCCTATTTATGATGGTTGCACGGTAGCGGGCCAACGAATTGCCGACCGAGATGGCAACAAGAATCTACAGAAAGACCGGAGAAAAGGGACGACCGCTTTTCCGTGGCCTTTCGTGCGGCCACTCCAAGGTCCGAGAGGGGACGAGGTCACAGAGCGTGCTTCCTTGATCTCGCGTGCTGTGTCAGCATCTGCCTTCCTCATCCATCCTGTCATGATTATTTACGGAATTTGAGAAATTTGTTGAGAATATTTAGCATGTTTTCGTGCTTGCAGAGACAAGGCAGGCGGGATAGCGTACTTCATATCACTTCCCTGCCTGAGCTGCACTACTACTGAGCGGACTTGGATCGAAGCCGGTAGGTCGTGAGCGGAAACTGGAAGGGAAAGTAGTGCATGGAGGGCTCGCCCACGATCTGGGCATCGTAGCAGCGCGTGAGCAACAGGCCAAACATCCGGAGCTCGAGCAGCGCGAGCCGTTGACCCAAACACACACGCGCTCCACCGCCCCAGGGAATGTATCCGCCCTTTTCCTTCTTGTCCTGTGGTGAAGGAAGAAAGAATGTTACTTCTTTCAAGGTCTATCCAGCGGAGGACTGAGGTTAACGTTACCTCGTTTCTGGGCTCAAGGAATCGCTCGGGATCAAACTTGGCCGGTTCTGGCCACACTGATGGGTCACTGTGGCTGGCCAGAGCCGAGTACCTGATACCATCGAAAGGTCACATGCTAGTCCGATCGAAGTGATGCATCAATGACTGCCTACCTGATCTTCCAGCCCTCAGGGAAGAGCCATCGGTTCTCATACTCCACGTCCTGCGAGAGATTGCGGAAACCACCTCCAACGGGCGTGTACACGCGGAGCACCTCCTTGATGACTGCATTCAAGTACTCACCACTGCAAAGAAGTGGTTAGTAGGGCTGAATCAGTACATATCATTTTGGTCATACCTGAGCGCTTCAGCGGGTACGGGCTGCGAGGGATCAGGGAAGGTGACCGCTGCTTCCTCTTCAAGACGCTGGCGAACGTGAGGATAGCGCGCTATGACAAAGGCTAGAGATGTAAGAGCAGCCGATGTAGTGTCATGGCCGGCAAACATCTGCAAGAGGACCTGATCCTTTAGTTCGTCCATGTTTAATGATTCCCCGGAGCCGCTTTTCATGTCATGAATCAGGATGGAGAGGATGTCGCGTGCTCCCTGTTGACTTTGATGCTCAAGTTCCTGCGCCTGTCGCTTCAAAATGACCTCTTCTACCATTTCGAGCAGTCTACGGCGTGCTTTCATCGCCTTGCCAAAGACAGTGAATGGGAGGTCGAACGGCAAGCCCATGAAACCTTGAGTGAATGTGAGTGAGTATTCAAGTCCCACGCATCAGGACTTGAACTAACCTTTGAGCCAAATTGTGAATAGATCGGTGAACGCTCTTGCGTGGTCAGCGGATAGATCCATACCCAACAGGATGCTGGTAGCCATGCGGAATGCGAAAGGTTTCGCCTGTCACAGTCCTCGCTGAGTCAGACATCATTCACCGGCAACCCAGAATGCACACTCACCTCGTCGTTGAGCTGAAAGTCACCCTTGCGCGTCCAGCTCTCCAGTGCTTCCCGCGTGAGCTGCTCTATCACTGGAGTGTACATGCCGATGGCCCTAACGATTCAAACAAACCACCCACACTACCATGATGAGACCCGCGCAAGCAACAGAGAATCTCTTTGTCAGAGAGACGCATCAAACCCTTACGTGGGTGTGAAGGCCTTCGAGAGCACGACGCGCTTGCGGGCATGGTCGTCCCCGACCGCAACCGAGAGCGAGTGCGATCCGAGCAGCTGCTTCCACGTCCATGGATGGGCCACATGCACGTACTTGCCTTCTCCCTGTATATTATAAATATAAGTATTTTATATTTATTATTTATTATTTATTATTTATTATTTATTATTTATTATTTATATAATATTATATTTATATTTATATAATTTATATTTCATTTTAATTATAGTTGATTCTTTTATTGGAAAATAAATAAATCGAAAAAGAAAAGCCTGGTGCTACCTGAAGAAGCCAGTGGTTGTCGGCAGGTCGAGAGAGGAGGATGGTGTCTCGCCAGAAGAGGCGCGCCTTGAAGATGTCCCCGTAGCGCGCCCGCTTGCGCGTGTTCCACTCGGCCGGGTGGCGCAGGTAGAGACCCAGCCCAGTGTCTCCCACCAACGGCAGACCCAGGCTGCCCGGCGGCAAAGGCAACGAAGATGAAGATCCAGATGAAGAAGAGGATGTAGCGCGCACTGCCCGCAGCAGTAGCAGTAGTAGAGCTACAGAAATCCCCACCAGCAAGGATGCAAGAAGCCACATGTGTGCCGACTAAAATTTAATCAATCCATTTTCAAATTTGGGAAACAGTTTCGAACATAGCTAATGGAAAAGAATTTCAGGCATCTGGTCATGTAAAACCTGAAAATTTCTCGGTTCGGCCGAAACAATGTGTTGAATTGCGGCGAGTCACTGATTTCGCAAACGGACAAACCTAGAAGGTAGGACCCACCTCCGATGACCAACTCCCAAAGTACTGGCCTCCTTCACCTGCCCCAGTTTTGTTTGAGCTGAACCGGAGAATGTGTGGACGGGCAGTTGAAATGGAGGATGCCCTGCACCGTCTGTGTACTGCCTCGAACTCCGCCGGCGCGTCCACGTCGAGTGTACTCCGCCCCCATCTTTGCTGGGCCTGACCAATTGTCATATATTTTAGCTGCAGGACATGGACCTGGAGAGACCAGCACGACCATCCCCGACGACGCAGGTCGGCCAGGCAGCAACTCTTCATGTTCGTCTTCGCTTTGTGTTCGCTTTCATTTTTCTTCTTCCTCACTAACAGGAAAATATTTGATTCACCCCAAACAGACCCCACAGGACAGGAACGAGCGGAGAAAGTCTGATCGCGAGAAGTACCTGCACCTGATCCCCCACATTGAATGCGTGATAGAACTATAATTGCATTTGATTGCAGGGAGAGAAGGCGCTACAAGGAGTTGGTGGCTGGTCTGGAAAAGGCACGGGATGACAACCAACATATGCTCAAAAAGTTCCAAGAAACGGCCATCCTACTCCAAAAGTACACTCCAATGTACATTGTAGAAGAGAGGCGCAAAGTTACTCACATCCTACACTGCCAGAATGTCACAGAAGTGTAAACGACTGCAGGCCAAGTTACTTGAGGGAAAGGAGCACTCTAAGATTCACATGATAGCCATTGATGAACTTCATATTGGGAGCCTCCTTGGGAAAGGTACATGTGTACGTCTTGGTGAGAGGCTTCTCTAAATTCCTTGAATGCACAGGCGGCTTTGGTGATGTATACCTTGCTACATGGGATAACAACAAAGTAGCGGTTAAGGTAATTCCACACACAAGCACCAATGCCAGTACTCGCGTGAAGACTGAACTTGAAGTCAACCTCATGCGGTACGTACAGATGTAGTGCACATCTGCATTAGTGAATTCCACGACTTAATGTGACACAGACATGCTGGTGTTCATCCGCATTGCATAAAGCTCTATGGAACTTGCGTTACACCTCAGGATGACCTTTGGATTGTGATGGAATATGCAAACATGGGGAGTCTCGACCGATACATGTCTGTAAGTATAGCTATTCTCAATCAAATAGAATGCACTGAATCAATAACTCAAGTTTGCGTCTTATAGAGCCTTTTTACTGAGATGTCTCTCGAAGATCGATTACATATTGCTGCCCAAGCTGCATCTGGCCTGGCCTTCTTGCACAAGAGGAACCTTGCCCACCGTGACGTATCGGGTATGTGCGATTCTCGTCCTTTGTCGTGGTGCAGTTTGCGCTGAACTTACATTGCCTCCACGTCACACGCAGCTCGTAACGTCCTTCTGGCAAACGAAGGTCTAGGACCACTGCGGGCGATGATCGCCGACTTCGGACACGCTCGCAGCAGGGCGGAAACATCAGCCTCCTCCCATGATGCTAGCATCACAGGAGCCAACTGGCGCGTATGGAATCACTGCCTCGTTGTCCCTTATTTCTCTGACAACCCTGCTCACTCAATTCTTTAGTGGATGGCACCAGAAGAGTTCAACCTCGATGACGAAACGCAAAGACCACTTTACTACACAGTGTCGGCGCGAGCAGACGTGTGGTCCTTCGGAATGCTCTTGTGGGAGATCGGCACTGGACGCCTGCGCGTACCGCACTCCGAAATACCCCAGGACATGAAGCTTGAGGAGAAGATCCAGTACATCAAGTCGGGCCGCACCCTGCCGCTGGAGGGTCTGCCCAAGTGTCTGCAAGATATCGTGCGCAGTTGCTGGGCTCTCAATCCTGCCGATCGGTACTGGATTCCACCAATCAATATTGATGTTACTGATGTGTTGCTGATATGCGCCTTCAGACCGACGATGACACAAGTGCGCAATGAACTACGCCATCAACTTGCCATCCTGCAGGAGCAGCGCAATTGTGAGGGCATTGTCGATCGAATCTGAGGTTCCTTGATAAGTATAATTTTTTCGCAAACAAATTCGATTACACAAACTCGTTTTAAATAGCACGAAATATTGGAATTTGAGTTATCCAACAAAATAATTCATACTTAGAAATTCCGACTGAACACAAACACTACCTTAGACAGCAAAGATGAGCCTCGGCAAGCGCTTCAACAAGGCCAGCGAGAAGGGCGACGTGCAGGTCATGAAGGAGGCCATCAAGGCCGGCCTTGACCCCCACGCTCCCTGCCATCCGCTCGGCTGGTACCCCATTCACTGTGCGGTACAATATCGCTTTTCTTTATTTATCCTCAATATAAAAAATATATTTATATTGAGTTAGTACAACAATGCTGATTATGAAAAACAACTTTATTATGGGACAGGCATTCAAGGGCCATACGGAAATCGTGAAGATGCTCGTAGAGGAAAGCAAGAGCGACGTCGACCTCCGTAACAGCCAACAAGAGACACCTCTCATGCTGGCCGCCATGTACAATCGTAGCGAAACGGTCGAGGTTCGTTTCTCGCTCCAGGAGGACCATCGTCATGGTGCTTTTGTGACAGGGACAGTGTGTGCAACAAATAGTACCTATTGAAGAAGGGCGCGAATCCACGCGTGAAGGACTGTTGGGGAAGGTCCCTGCTGGAACAAGTGCGGAACGCGCTGGTGCCAAGCGAGGAGTGCCTACGCCTGATACAGGAGGCGATCAACGGAGGTGCCCAAGGTTGGCAATCAACCCCGCTCGAGTGACATTGTAGGAGGAGATGATCTAACATGAGTATGGTGTGGTGTGCAGGCAAGCAAGAGCGATTCGTCTGTGCCGTGTGCAATGCCCCAGCGCCGCTTCGGTGCAGCCGATGCAAAGCAGCATCTTACTGCTCTCAAGAATGTCAACGCAAGTACAGTTTGCATATAACTCTTATCTCCTAGTACAGTCCTTACTGACGTGACTGTCCACACTGTGTTTCAGGGACTGGGTCAGCCACAAGACTACCTGCACTGCTCCCTGAAACAGGTCTTCTCATTCCTTTCCTCTTGAACATTGTGGAACCTCTTTCCAGGTCCTCTGGTACTGCACTTCAATAGGAGTTCACTCCATCACGTGTTCCTTCAACACAGACCGGCTTGTGTGCACTTTAGAGATACGTGGTTGAGTGATAGCATATGCTATTTGTATTGAAGAAGCTCCAAAGGGGAAAGAAGAAACACAAAACATGGAGTATGTGATGACTGTACAGCAGGCTCTGCTAGGAGTGATGCTACGTTACTGGTTGAGCAGCCTACTGAACGGACACGCCTGTGGTGCTGTTGCTGGCGGGCGTGGTGGCGGGATCGACGCCGTGCATGAGCATGCGGCCTTCCTCCTTGACGGCGGGATTGCGCGTGATGGTACCCTGCACCTCCTTCACGGCGCCCTTGATCTTCTGACCCATCGTGGCCTTGTTTTGCATCGTAGTCTCGGGGCCCATGGGACCAGTGTGAGCGTCAGCGCTACGGAGGGAGGTATCGTGGTTATCCAGCGACACTGGGCCATCGTGAGTCGTGTTACCGCGTCCAAGGTGCAGCTTGCTGAGCAGACCACCCTGCTTGGCACCCTCGATCGGGATGACAGTCTCCTGGGCACCGAGGGGCGTCACAGGGCCGTGGAGATGACCGAGGTGCCTCTCGTGCGCGTGGTTCCACATACCGGGATAGCCGCCCATCATCATGGGACGACCATAGTACTGGTGCTGCCACATCATCGGGTGCTGCCTCATCATCATGGGGTGCTGCCACATCATCGGGTGCTGCCTCATCATCATGCCCTGGTAGTTGTTGTAGTAGCCAGGATGGCGGTGGTGGAGCATCTCACGCTCACGGTCGTGGAGCATCTCGCGCTCGTGGTGGTGGTGGTGGCGCTTGTGATCGTGATGGTGCTCGTGGTGGTGCTCGTGGTGGTCATGGCGGAGCGGCTCGCGGGCAAGCAGGGGTGCGGAAGCCATGTGAGGGGGCTCAATGATCGGCGGAAGCATCACGTTCTTATCCTGCAAGCATAGCCAACATCACCAAGGTCAGATCAAGATGATGGATTGCCTGATGCACCCACCACATTCAGAACTCACCTGCTCGATGATGGTGGTCTCCGTGGTAGCCTGGGTCTTGATGACAGGCTGGATGCGGTGCTCGGTCTCGTGCACGATGGGCTGAATGTGGTGCTCGTGCTTGACTTGGACCGGGTGCTCCGTGAGCACCTCCTTCTCGACGAGCGGCGCGTGATTGATGACCTTCTCCGGCTCGTGCACCACATTGGCGGCGACGGGAGCCACAGGAGCGGCAACGACGGGCGCAACAACGGGCGCGCCAGCGAGGGGAGCGACACCGGCGCCAGTCCCGGCGAGACGCTCCTTATGGAGGTGCTTCTCCTGCTTCCTCAGGCGCTTCTCCTCCTTCTTGCGGAGCTTCATCTCCTTCTTGGTTGCCTTGTACGAGGCAGGCGTGGCGGTGGTAAGGCTCGACATGTTGTATTCTCACTAAAGTCACACAAAGTTAGGATAAGTACCATGGTCAAGAAGAAGAAGAAGAATAAAGGAGAATAAGAAGGCACGTACAGTGAGACTGGATGGGGGTTTCTTTAGTAATGAAGAGTGAGTGGTGATCAGAGCGTGTGGTGGAATGAATTGAGTTGGGAGCCGTTGCGTACAGGACCTTTATAGCTTGAAGCGGTAACGACCACAGGCTGGAGCTTGGCCTCGCGCAGTGGTGGTGGCCACAACTGCCCAGAATCCCTTGAAAAGAAGGTGCAAGTAGCCGTTTGCAGCCGTGCCATCGACCGAAAACTCGGCTGGACTGCACCGATCGAGAGCTCCTCGGAGTTAGACCGGACTCGTCGGCAATCCGCAAGAATAAGCGAGAATCTTCAACCAGCACTCCTTCTGCCTCCGTGATTGATGGTGGTCACACGGTCAGGTCCATACACGTCGTGTCACGAATAACGACGCATGTCCCTCTGAGCTCATCACATTCCGTAGAATCCTTGAAAGAATTCGGTGTCACGGGGTTTCAGGGTATGGAATGCAAAGAATGGTGTACACAAAGAAATGAAATGAAAATTGCAAAAGGAAAATATTGCGGGCACGGGAGCCCGAAAGGAAGAAAGAGAAGAGGTCTCGGGTGAGTAAGGTTGTCCAACCAACCTCTGTAGAGCTTCTTCTCTGTTGAGCGGAGATCGATCTATCTTTGGATCTTTTTCCATTCCTTTCTCTTGGTCCTTTTCCTCTCCGGTCCTTTTGATTGCTTTAGGTATGTTCCGTCGGCGACTCAAACTTTTATTTAATTATTTTACTTTTTGTTTTTTACCCTGTCAAAACAACGAATTAAGAGAAGGACTTAATTCTTTTATCATTTTATTTTAAATAATATATTATTTACGGGATAGATTTGCCTTAAAAAGGGTTGCATTGTAATTCAGGAATTCTTTTTAATTATTATTAATTATTTGCTACATATATACAGGTGTAAACAGATGGCGCGCTCGCTCTACGTGAGGTTGGCACTGGCTCTCGTCGCCGCTGTGCCCACGACCCTCTTGTACCTGTCCACGGTGCTCGACCTCCCGTTCCATCTGTTCGCCAACAGCGGTCCGTCCCGCTACATTGATGGCGACATTCACCGATCATCAGCCGCGATCAGCGAGGCCGGTTTGGCGGAGCAGAACTACGCCTACGATAACAACGCGGTGGCGCTGGCGGTCGACGGCGTGCTCTATGCCTTGTGCTCGGCCTACGCCATTGCGTGCCTGGTCTTCTGGACGTGGGTCGCGTGCCAGCGTCAGCTCGTGCATCAGCTGTTCACACTACCGCATCTGGGAGCGCAAGCCACCGCGCAGCTCAACTTCTTCTTCATCACCATCTTTCCGGTGGTGCTGATCGCCGTGCAGGTGGTGGAGGATGCCGAGCGCTACCACAACCTCTTCGTCGAGGGCGACGTTACGTTCAATGCGCTGCTCGCAACAAGCTTCGATGTTATGACTGCATTCACCGCATGCGCGCAGCTGTGGTTCGGTGCGGCACTGCAGATTCAGCTCCACAGCTTCGAAGTCGGGCAGGATCGCCAACGCTACACCCACACGATCTACTTTCTTTACAGCCCGTCTCTCGCGTCATCTTCCCCTGATGCAAGCGAGGGAACTGATGCTCACGTGTACGAGGCCACTACAAACGGCGTAGATGATGACAATCAAGCGCGTAGGAAGGCCTTAGAGTTGTCCATGGATCCTGCCTACGCTGGATTCAACAAGTTTGTCATGGTGCGTGCTGCTCTCGGTTGTCTGAATGACTATTAAGGCTAACTCACTTTCGCCAGTCCATCGATGAGTTCAACCCGAATACCTTTGTCCGCGATGGAGCTATTGCTGCGGTCCTAGTTCTCGATCCGTTCGCGTTCCCTCAAGGTAGAGGGCTGCCACTTGTTGACACTCTCGCGAAGTCACACTGATGATTGAGTTTCACAGGTGTATGTTGTGACCAACTAACCAAGTGGTTGAACGAGGAAGCCCTGTGTCGGGTCTCTGAGTCGGCCAACGTAGGCGCACTCAAGAACGTCGTCTACACTCCCGAAGGTCAGTGAGATTCCTGTTCACACTCTTGACTTGTTTATCAACATTTGTTGAACCACAGGAACTCGCCGTATTGCTTTCCTCCGCACGAAGTTCGCCATCTACGTGGCTGTACCTGCGAACTCGGCCACGCGCCCAGCGCCGCCTGGTAGGTTTTCTCTTGACCAACGATCTTAGGTTTGGCATTACTCATCACAGTGTGATAGTGGACGTGCCTCTGTACATTGAAAGTTGGCTCAGTGAGTTCGGCGCGCATCGGCTGTTGCCTATGGTCGTGGGCGGTACATACTGTGGCTAATGTGAGGGCGTTTCCATGCCTGCTGATCTGTCACTTACAGAGGGCGACGAGGAGTGGAGCAGATGGAAAACTGACGTCAGCCGCACACTCCTCCAGCTTGTGGTCAACCCCAACTCACGCTCGCCTCTTACTCGAAAGAGCTTGAATGAACCCTACATGGGGTAACCTTCTCTGCTGGGTTCTACAGATGACCTTGGCATAACCTTGAATGTGTTTGTTGATCACAGATGGTTTGAATTCCTCAACTGGTTGGATGCCTGCACCGATCCCTCGTGTGGACGCTTCCACCACTATGAAGTGAGTATATCCTAACTCTCAATCCTGTTGTTCCTCCACTCACGAACAGCACCGCAGGTTGAGAAGAGGCGCGAACGACCTTCTCACTTGAAGCCTCGTTTTGTCGACTACGTTTGGTGGTTCCTCTCGTCATCGCAAGGTCGAGTCCAGCTGGAGCGCAGGTAAGTGTACACCCACGCACAGCTCCGCGCTGATGGAGAACGGGATGTTCAAGCTGATCGTCCGCCTTTTCTCCCCTGTGCGCATTCAGGTATCAAATCTTCGAGTCGACCCGGAATCGAGTTCTGGTTATTGGTGGGCTAGTGGCTTCCTGCCTTGCGATCTTCCTCCCTCTGCGACTACATTTCTATACGGACCTCAACGAAGTGGCCTTTTTCGCTGGCTTCACTGGCATTTGCTGCTTCCTCTTCTATATGTACACGATCATCACGCAATGGTTCCGCGAGCGAGCTAGCCGAAAAAGGCTCATGAAGGGCTTAATCGGTAACACACATGCATACTCTACGCCACCTCTTGCGTCGCTCCCTCTCACCGAACGGATCGATCTCAACTCCTGTACGTCACCTCTGTATTCTCATTCTCTTTCTGAGCCAACATTCACTCTCCATCAAATGTGGTTGAAGCAGCAGCGGACGAGGCTGGTGATGAGACAAGCATGCAGTTACTTGCCGACTCTGAGCCGCCCAGCGCCGGTACAGTACTGTCGGCCAAGTACCACTTCCACACGGATGTCGACCACTACCGTCAAGAGGTCCTCAATAAGAGCGTGAACACTTCCGATGCGTACGTCCCCTATTCAGCACTGAACGATCCTGCACCACTATTGCGAGTCCCTTTCACGTGCCCACTATTCGAGCCCGACGAAGCTGCGGTGCGCACATTATAGCTTTGGTTTGATCGCGATCAATTATTGATGGCCGATGGCGCTGTGCAGAAAGATTGCCCTATATATCACTTTGGCAGAGAAGGCGAGCCTCTGTTTGATGAGGACTACGAAGCTCAAGATAAGGTGCGTGCAGGAGAGAGGAGAGTGAGAATGAATGGCAATCGGCTTACCCCAAATCTTTTCACGAAAGCTCCTCCCTCCGGTTTTTGGCGGTGAGCTTGATCAAGTCGCATGGCATCCTCCTGCCGAGCGTGAGGTACTGTCTGCAGCTAGCCACGGAGGCAAGGCAAAGGAGAGCAACAACATCAGCGAAGATGAGATGCTTATCGTCAATCCAAGTACTTTTGTTGTTTTGCATGTTAATGTGTCATCATGCACTGATCACTTGACTCCTGTAGCGTTCGAGTTCCACCTTAAGACAGCCGTACCCTACTACTGTGCCTGGAGCGAGGAGTTACTGCATAAGCATCTAGCGTACCTTCTCATAGCGTAACTTCTTTGTGTTACCTCTAACATCTCCTGTGTTTGTAATGTCTAGTGAGGAGGCGATCGTGCTGGTGACAATGCCTGGCACGGCACTGCCAGTACCATACCAGCTGAGCAACGCCAGAGAACGCGCTGAGAGGGCGTATGAAATCAAACAAGGAATTGATACGCCTTCAACACGCGTGAACGCGCATGAGGAGGAAACGGATCATGAAAGAGTGGAGACTCTGATTCATCACTTCCTCACGTTGCGACCAGGCCTACCCCCGCCACGCGAGTTCCTCGATTCCAATACGCTTCTCGTACAGAGTATGAGCACCCACGCACTTCACACTTTGTACCTCAAAATTAACGTTCTGCTTTACAGAACTCATTCAGAGCGAGATATTAGTGACAGAATCTTACTGGCGTAAGCGCACGGCCTACTTCCAAGCTCAGAACGAACGTGCACGACACGAACTACAAATTCTTGGATACACCGTGCTCAAAAACCTCGTACATTCTTCTTTTCATGAACTCTTCTTCGACAAGCGAGCACTCACCAAAGTCTATCACATAACAGTTGCCAAAGCGACATGTCACCTTCTTGCGCCGCTTTTACAGACGTCTGTATCGAGCTACGGGCGGCCAGCCAGCGGTACCGCTGCACTTTCGTTCTTGCATTCAAACGGCCTGTGTGGCTAGCACCACTGACCTATGTCTGTCTCGTCTGCAGGCGGATAAGTTGAATATGCAGAAGTGTCAGTGGAATGACGAGCCCGCGAATCGGTTTATCAATCACTACCTCACCTCTATGATTAGAGTACGTGCAGCAATAGTCGATTGCACTATATTTCGTTGTCACTCACCCGGGAGGGTAACTAGGATATCGTACAAGAGCCAGTATTGCATCCTGGTGTGGCACTCGCCATATGGATCATGAAAGGTTCACAATTGTGCTTTCTATACGGTCACTCCCAGGCACTCAACCTAATGAACGCACCTCGTTGTGCAAATGAAATGCAGGACATGGATTCCCACTGCACCGAGACTCAGTGCCTCCCTTCGATCTCACGTTGGACTTCGTCTTGGATCATGTCGGGTCGCAGGTAGCCCACCTTGTGCGCCTGATCTGATAGCGAGCTTTGAGGTACTAACACTTGTGTTGTGCTTGCTTAATTCAGCCACGACCTGTCACGTTCATTCGACGGCGAAGAGGGGCCCTGGGTAGTTTGCTTCCTGGCGTGGAAGAGATGACCCTTTCTTTATCTGTAGGCGACGCTGTCCTCTTCCGAGGTACCTCATCACCCGCGAGAACTTCCATTCCCAAAGTGCAGATAAGTAGTAATTTGTGATGGTCTTCAGGAGCGGAGATGCCCCATTTTGGAGGAGACCTGGACGCAGGCAACTACCACAACGTCCTTCTTTGGACGTGGTCTCTCGTTCGTGACTAGTCTTTGGACGCTGACGCACTTATCCTCAACTGAACCTTTCGGAAGCGCACGGAGCAGCACCATGGAATACGCTTGCACTCAGTTGGCATCTACTTGCAGAGGATCAAGAATGTGTATTCACGAGTTGAGAAAAGGTGCTATAACAGTTTGATCACTTGAATGCGTGCATTTCCTGCATCACCAGTGGTGGGGTTTAGCTTAAAGGTGCTTGAGAGCGGGAGCCTGAGCCTGAGCCTGCTTGAAGCAAGACGGCACGGGCCAGGTGCCGCCGGTCGCGATGCCGCTGGCGACGTTCTTGCACATATAGTAGTCTCCGGGCGAGTTCTTCACAACCACGCCATCAAACACGACGTTCTGCATTGGATTGGTAGCACTTCCATAGATGACGCCCGGCAGCTGCTTGGGACTGATGATTGTGATGTTACGCAGAGTGATGTCGATGTAGCTCGCGTTGGCCGGCATGTTGCACTCGGCGAACGGAAGGTCCGGCCAGCAGAGGCTACACGGGTCAGCGTAGCAGATGTCGATGTTGTCCGCCTGCTGCGCAGGGCCCAGCCAGATGGCCCACTGCTCCGGCTTCTCCATGACGATGTTCTCGTAGAGGACATTCTCGATCAGGCCCGGGCCACGGAACTTGGTATAGATTCCCTTGAACGTGTGATGCATGTGGCAATCCCTGAACGTGATGTTGCGCACCACAGAGTCGCCGATGGACCCAATGACCAGGCCGAGACCGCTAGCGTGGATGCGCTCGAACAGCATGTTCTCAGAACCGTCCTTGACGCAGACGCAGTCGTCCTGGTTCCACACACGGCAGTCGTGGATCCATACGTTCCGTCCCGTCACGTCGAACCCGTCTGTGTTGAATGCGCTGTTTCCGAGGAGATCAAGGTCAGCGTCACCAACAGCAACGATAGCATCAACACAACAACCACGAGGAGCAGCATCAGGAAGACGACGTGCCTGAGGTTCCAGATGTCATGCCCATCGTAGTCGTCACGTCGGTTGGAGATCTCGCTGTAACGTATCTCGAGCCCATCGACGTCATAGATCCACACGGTCCAGTACGGCGAACTCTTGAAGTAGAGATTCTCGATCAGGATGTTGCGCGAGTTGCCCATGGAGAGCATGCGCGGCCGGTTCTCCTGGTACTCGAGGTAGCCGATGAAGCCCCACCAGGTCTCGCCCTGCCCGTCGAGCCGACCCACCCCGCTCGACGTGAACGTCACGTTTCTGAAGTTGTAGAACTGCAGGCACTCCAGCACGCGTCCGCCGGCCTGGCGCGGCCACGCGTCTACGTTGTTCGAGAACACCAGCGTGCCATCGAGCCTGATGACCACGTCGCTCAGGTTCCACGCAGTGATGCCGCCCATCAGGTGGTACGTCGTGTTCATGAACACCAGCTCGTCGCCGGGTCGCAGCGCGGCGAGCGTGGCGTTGAGCAGCGCGCCGTTCTTCCACTCCGTCGCGAGCGAGTTGTCATTCGGCACTCCCGCGTAGCGCACCACCACGGCCTCACC
>CDEZ01019765.1:0-12524 GCA_000826365.1 Acanthamoeba royreba
CCAATCCTTCCGCCTTCCGTTACGGTCCAGCTCGCAAAAGTAATCGTTAGGCGTTTCGTTCACTAAGTCGCACAGGTTGCATCTCCAGCGACGACCCCCTTCCATGAATTGTACGAACGGGTTGATGTAGGCACGGCATTTCCTACAGCGAATAATGCCCGTGCGTCCAAAGTTGACGACGGGTATCTTGTGCTGCAGATCACGAGAGCAGAGTTAGTAACTGCAAGAAGTCTCATTTTATGCAGAAATTGGAAAGCTTCACCTCGTCGGACGGAGCCATCGGTTGCAGTATGCATCCGAGAGGGATGGCCGCCTTCTGCGCAAGAGCAGGCGAAGAGGGAATGGCATTAACGGTCATTCGCATCCAGCATGGCGGACAGGCAGATGATGGATCTGGTTTGAGCGAGGGATCCTCCTATGGAAAGACAAAGCCGCTGATATGAGTCGCAGAAGCCACTACTTCCACAAATAAAGCCACGCTATCCTACCGGAGGAGCTACAGGATGACCAAGCTGAGTTTGCGTGTAACTGGGCGTTTGTGCCGGAGACATTGCTGCCGGGCGTGATGATTGGCCACCAAAGGAGGTAGCCGCAGGATAACCACCTGGTGCTTGAGGTCCTGCCAAACTCATGCCGCTCGCCATCTAGTAATACGCAAGACAGGTGCGTGCGAATGATGGGAAGTGAGGAAATGAATTCGAGAAATGGCGACAGTTGATCCTACCTGAGCAGTCACGTCAGCGACAGCTGCGTCGTAGCTTGAACCGCCTTCGGCATCGAACTCTGGGTAGTACCTACGTCCCGACACTGCAAGCGAAGAGAAGCCAGATGCGAAAGAGCAAATGGATAAAACGAGAGTGAGCATCACCAGCGACACGATGATCATGTTGGAAGGAGCGGATTGGGACCTGCTGCCGTAGACGGAGCTCCGCTTGCTGGCACCCCTCCGCCAGTAGGAGGGACTGAGGAAATTGGCGGACCACCGCCAGCGTAAGGTGCCGGAGAGTGATACGACGCTGCGTCGCTTTGGGGTGCGTAGACCGAAGCAGCATAGAGGCTTGGCGTCTCTAGCGTCGAGTACGAGGCAGGCGCATGACCTCCCAGTCCGGTGCCGAGTGGTACCACTCCGGGTGTTCCCGCAGCAGCGGGCGTTGTACCAAAGGGAGACGCGACAGCACCACCGCCCAAAGGGTTACGCGGCGGCCCGCCCCATGGAGAGGATGAGGGAGCAGCACCAGCACCCATCGGGTGAGAGAGCTGTTGGGTCACATCCGACAGCAGCGCACCACCACCACCACCACCACCAGTAGAGGAGGGACCCAGGAAAGAGGGCGGTGGGGCGGAGGAGAGGGGACCTGCTGTTCCTCCTCCTCCAAATAGGGGGGTGGTGGTGGTGGAGGTCGGCAAGGGAGCAGAGGGAGAGGTGGGGAGGGGATAGAAAGGCACCCCTACCGGTCCTGGAGCGGAAGGGGAGGCCGCCCCGTCAGGAGGAGTCACACCACCAAAAGGAGTGGGCATGGCGGTCGCAGGCGCCGCGCTGGGCATGCCGGGATAGGCCTCCTGCGGGTAACGTCGTCTCGCTGCCATGAGGGCGTTGTGTCTCTTGTTCTCAGGCCGTCGATCTATAGATATCTCGTAGAGAGATTGAGATCGAAACTCTCTCTCTCACGCGTCTCTAGATGGTGAAGGGGCAGTTGTGCTAGCACCAAAAGAGAGAAAGAGTAGAACGCGTTCGCACCACACGAGTGACTAGAGGTTCTCCAAAGAGAGGAGGAGAGGAGGAGAGGAGAGAGATGTGTGCTGCTGCTACGTGGGTGGGGGGGTGGGGGGGAGCAGACGCACACGTACCCCCCGGTGGTGACGTGGGCTGCCCTGGAAACCAAAGGAAATTCCTGTTTTCTTCTTTTTTCCTGTATGCATTTCTACGAAGCATACAAAACAAAAGAACAAAAGAAGATAAAACACAATTAAATATATATTCAACAGCATATCCACCAAAGATGAAGCGCTACACCTCCCTTGACATTCGTGTGATCACGCGGGAATTGCAAGCCAAGGTGGTGGGCCTTCGCATTGCCAACGTGTATGACTTGGGCAAGAAGACGTACCAACTCAAGCTGGCCAAGCCCGACCACAAGGAGTACCTCGTGATCGAGTCGGGTGTGCGCCTCCACACCACCAAGTTCCAGCGCGAACGGCAGACGGTGCCCTCTGTGTTCTGCCTGAAGGTGTCTCCCCCCTCCCCTTTCCTCTCCTCTTCTCTTTTTCCTGCGCGCCTGTGCCAGCTTGCGTTCTGCGGCAGCCATAGACTCGTCTGGAAAATCAATCCGGTGTCAGCTGACCCTTGTGTGCCCTCATTGCTAGCTGCGACGGTACCTGCGAACCAAACGCATCGAAGATGTGCGCCAACTCGGCATAGATCGAGTGATTGACATCACAATCGGTTCCGGGGATGCACAACACCACCTCCTCATCGAGCTCTATTCGAGTGTAGGTCTTTTCCACAGCTTGCAGCACATGTGGTGCACAGATATCTTACCCCTCAACAACACTCATTAGGGCAATATCATCCTGACCGACAAGAACTACACCATCGAGACTCTCATAAGATCCTACAAAACGGGCGAGGGCACGGAAGATGAAGTATCCGTAGCTGTCGGAGCGCACTACCCCGTGGAAAAGGCTCGGCAACTCGTACCCACGACTTTATCACGTCTCGAAGAGGTAATCCCTTCTGACGTGTCTCTCGATTATCCTCGCGCCGCAGGTATCATACATACAGTCTGGAGTCTCACGTGATAGCATTCACACAGGTGCTCCATTCTGTTCCTGAGGACCAGCGATCTAAGGAGTCCCTGAAAGACATACTCAACAAGAACCTTGATCTGGGCCCAACCTTGCTAGAGCACTGCCTCCTCTCCGCAGGCCTAAAACCTAGTATCAAGCTCAGTGATTGCGGTGCATATTTCCAATGTTTCCTCCTGTCCGCTCGCTTCCTGAATGTCAATCCCTATCGTTATCAAAATCAGATGGACATGTGAAGGACCTACACAGCGCTATTAGTAGTGCTGAATCGCTATATAGCTCATCGTCCCTTCAGGTTACTTTCAGTACTTGGTCTTTCATGAAATGAATACTTACTCCTCGTTCTATGGACAGGGTTACATCGTTCTCAAGGAGGTCAATTCTACCCAGAATAGAGACTCTGTTTCGAAGTCTTCACCTTCCGTAAATGGTCCTGAAATCTCCGCGAGCCCGGAGAGCATGTCGCAGCCACTAAAGGAATATGATTATGACAGCCGCCTGTAAGCACCATGGAATCGCCTTTTGGGTCTTCGGTATCAAATCGGCGGCTAACACGCGTATTAGATTTGTGATGTTTATGCCATTTGTATACAAGCAGTTTGAAAGTCGGCCGCGACTCGAATTCCCAAGTTTCGATGAAGCGGTGGATATCTTCTTTTCCAAAGCTGAGGAACAACAAGTTGAAGTGAAGAAGGAGCAACAAGAAAAGAGTGTAGTCAAAAAATTGGACAAGGCATGCAGGCTCATTCGACATTACGCTTTGAGAAGAGATTACGATTCATCTGATGATTGATAACTAATGGATGTGCAGGTCAAGAAGGATCATGAGACGAGAATAGCAGCCCTTACCAAAGCGGAAGAGGATTGTATCCACAAGGCTCAACTGATTGAAGCCAACGTGAGCGACGTAGACTCAACCATCAAGTATGTGGAACCTATAACGAAGCGAGGAGAACAAACACACTAAGTTAGATCTACAATTTGGCAGAATAACGTGTTCCGAGCTCGCGCGTGGTGTAGATTGGACGCAGTTGGCCCGTATCGTAAAGGAGGCCAAAAAGGCAGGAGATCCAGTGGCTAATTTAATTCACTCGCTCGATCTCGCCAAGAATAGGTATAGGCCTGGTCACTGCTTGGAGATCGAGATGTTTCTCGAACCGACATTTTGACTATTTGACAAATCAGGATAACTGTACTCTTAAGTGATCCGCTGGAAGCGGCAGCTGATGCCAGCAGCACCGTGCACAAGGTGGAGGTATGGTGGCGCATCCCACATCGAAAGTCCACACCTGTGGACTAATTGTTTATGCAAATACAGGTGGACATTGGTCAAACCGCCTACGCCAACGCTCAAGAGTATTACGCAGAGGCTAAAAGACGAGCAAACAAGCACGCTAAAACAGTTGCTGCATCTCAGATGGCCATCAAGGTGCCTAGCAAGATACTACGAGGTCTATAGTCTAAATTGGTGATTGACTTGGATGCATGAACACAGGCCGCCGAAAGAAAAGCACGCCGTGAGATAAAAGATGTTGGGGTCAAGGCTGCCATTCAAAAAGTCAGAAAGGCCTACTGGTTTGAGAAGTTTAATTGGTTCATCTCCTCGGAGGTATGCACGCACCCTTTCCGTAATCCATAATTCCCATCTTAAACAAAACTATAGAACTACGTGGTCATATCAGGGCGAGATGCGCAGCAGAATGAGTTAATTGTGAAACGCTATCTACGTAAGGGTGATGCTTATGTGCATGCCGACGTACACGGAGCTGCTACATGTGTGATCAAGAATCCTCATCCTGATAAGCCAATCCCTGACCTCACCCTATCCGAGGCAGGAGCCATGACCGTATGCCGTAGTTCCGCTTGGAACGCCAAGGCATGTCTCTCGTTTGATTTTCAACCAGTAATCGCATCTCGTTATTGCCATGTCTCTGACAACCAGTGTGCGTTCTGGTTGGCAGATTCCTACCTCCGCCTGGTGGGTTCATCCGGAGCAGGTATCCAAGACAGCACCTTCGGGCGAGTACCTTGTTACTGGCTCCTTCATGATCCGAGGCAAGAAGAATTTTCTCCCTCCTGCTCAACTCATTATGGGGTTTGCCTTTATGTTCAAAGTAGACCCCACGTCCCTCGCCAACCACGTCAACGAGCGCACTGTGAGATCGATGACCGGACGTATGCTCCTTCGCTTTAGGGTAAAAAGGCCTTGTACTAACGTTCCTCTTGGTAGCTGATAACGCCATTGAGGAGGAGGCAAAGGCCAAGCGCAGCGCGGGTAATGATGCGGAAGTAGAGGATGAAGTCAAAGAGGAGGAGGATGGAGAGACTACTCCAGAAGCAGGCAAATATCGCGTGCAACTGTTAATGGATACACCCGATGATGATCAGGAATCAGTATGGGCTTACTCGTATCTATTCTGTTGTTCTATTCTTCTATCTAACGGATTATTGGTGGTCCCCACAGGCAACATCGCAACGTGTGGGCGAACGGAAGGAGAAGGAGAGACGACCTCGTATGTCAGCTGCAGAAAAGAGGCGTAAGAAGAAGGAAGATAAGCGACATCTTTCGGAGGTCCTTCATTTTATACACGCTCGCTGGTTTGATTTGTTTGAGCTGATGACCCTCATAACAGGTTGCTCCTACTGCGGACCAGTTTTCCGAGATGGAAGAAGGAGAAAGGAAGGGAAGTGAAGATGAAGGGACTCAAGAATCTACTCGCAAACCCAAGGGACCTGTTCAACCCAAGCTGCCTCGCGGAAAAAAAGGTAAGATGAAGAAAATGAAAAAGAGGTACGCGGAGCAAGATGAAGAAGAACGAGACCTAAGAATGCAATTATTGCAAGTACGTTTGACTTTCGGTCAGAAAAACAAAACACTAATTCAGACCCTCTGAGGGTCTGGGACAGTCGGAAGGGCTCAAGAAGAAGGAAGAACAACGCGCCAAGGAGGAGGCCATGAAAAAGGGACGAGCCAAGAATCAAAGGCCAAGGCCGAGTGGACGAGAATTGGGAGGACCTACAGGTCCTTCTGCAAAAAACGCTCTCGATGAAGCTCCCACTTTGCCAACCCACGTACCACAAATTTCTTCTTGCCTTAAGGAGAAAGGCGCAGCAACTTAACTCACTCTGATATAGAAGAAGGATGTGGCAGCTTACGAAGAGTCGACCGATGATATCAATACCAGCAAACCCGCAACGTCCATTGGAGACGAGGAAGCTACTACTGAAGGCGAGTCGATGAAGGAAGCTGACGATGGCACGGAGGAGCAGCTAGAAGCCAAGAGAAAGAGGCGACAGGAAAAGAGGAAGGAAAAGCAAAAGGAGATCGAAGAAGTAAGACAAATTATGGAAGAAGAGAACATCAAGCCCATCGATGAGTCTCTACTATCTGAGCTCGATGCTTTAACCGGTATGCAGCTCAGAACTAGCTGGAAGAGTTGAGAATCATCTTCTCATCCTCTTCGATCGGGTAGGTCTGCCGGTGCCGGACGACGCATTGCTGTTTGCGGTTCCAGTGTGTGCTCCCTACGCCGTTGTCCAGAATTACAAGTACAAAGTCAAGCTCGTGCCAGGGTCAGTGAAGCGAGGAAAGGTAGGCTGACAGTGATCACCACCGGTGCGCAGAAGACTGATTCATGGTGGTGGTGTGCAGGCAGGAAAGGAGGCTGTTGCGTACTTCCTCTCCTTCCCGGAGGCAACCGACCGAGAGCGCGACTTGATCAAGGCAGTTGAGGAGCCTGAGATCGCCCTCCAGATGATCGGCAACGTGCGCATCGCCACGAGTGGGCTGAAGCAAAAGGGGAAGGGCAAAGGCAAGAAGAAGTGAAGCGCGGCACACTAATAATAATAATAATAAAAAGCAGCAGGTGGTAATATCCCGGCCAACTCCTCGGCCCTTCCCGCGGACCAATCCCAAATTGGCCGGCTATCTGCCCCTCCTCCAATCCGAATATTCCCGCCCTTTTGTTGCTGCCGCCTCTTCTTCCGCCATTATTATTCCCCTTCCCCCTCCTTCTCCCCCGTCACGCACCTCCGCCCCATCATCATCACCACCACCACCTTAGCCTCCCGGACCATCGCGCGCGCGGAGCAGGCCACGATGGAGCTGGAGGAGTTGGCGCCGACGCACATGAGGCGCGCCCCACCATCGGACAACGTCTTGCTGCCGGCCCTCTCCCGGTCCTCCCCCACCACCTCCTCCTCTTCCTCTTCCTCTTCGACGAGGACTTCTACTTCTTCGACCACGTCCGAGACAAACGAGATGGACTTGGCGGAGGAGACGGACACCGCCACCACCGTGCACAGCAAGGGCAAGCCCAGGCCCGGTGGCGGAGGAGGAGGAGGAGGAGGGGCCAAGGAAGTGGGCAAGGGGCATGGGCAAGCCGGCGAGGGGGACGGCGAGGAGGACGACGAGGACGTGGGGTCCATACTGTTCGAGCTGGACAAGGAGAGCGGGGTGGTGCGGGTCGGGGAGGAGGGGCGGGGCTGGCTGAGGACGCTGGAGCGGCGGTGGGGATACCTGGTGCACCGGTTCGGACCCCTCATCGGCGTGGTGGGCGCGGTGTGCGCGCTGGTGTTCATATTCGGGGTGTGGGGCGCCATCCCCTTGGGCGACCCTCACGAGGACCTCTTCGACGAGGACGGGCCGTGGCCCCTCGTCTTTCTGACCAACCCTCTCGTACGACTACCTCCTTCTCCTCCGTCTTTCTCCACCATGATCCACCTCTATGAGTCAGGCACCACCCCGAACGATGGCGAGGATGATGACCATGCGTGATTGTCGCCGCGTGCAACTGCAGGTAATGGGAGTGATTGGATACCTCAATGTGGCCATGTTCCTGGGTTGTGCAGGCGTGAGCCATCCGTTTCGTGGCTTCAGTACTCCTTCCTTCCTTCCTTGGCGTGCCTTCCCCTTGGCTTCTAACCTGCGCTGTGGGCGGATGCGCGTAACAGCACCTGGGTTGTTGATCATTATCGCGGCCGTCATTGTAATCCTGTTCCCCATTGTAAAGGAGGAGGGCTTTTTCGAGCTCTTTGGGGCCGTCAACATCTTCATTTGCTATGCTGCCACCTTCGTAGGTAATATGTTCGTGCGTAGTTGTGTTGGCGACAAGTCAGCATAATGAAAACTCGTTCTGTACCTGACCAGGCCTGCTTATCCACGAAGTCATCAAGCGATGCTTTGGAAGGAAGAGCCGTACACCAAACTATTTTCGCAAAATCGCTCAGTACGGCAAGGTAGTGTTCGTGCTCTTTATTCACCTCCTGATTCTCACAGGTATATTTCTGTCTTCTTGTCGGGTTCTTTTGGTTGATCTGGATGCCACTAATGTCATTCATCGTTGGCTAGGCTATGTCATTGGCTACCGCTATGTATCGAATGTTGTCCAGCCAATTCTTTCATTTATCCTTGCCATAACCGGTATCGTACGACTGGCATTGTTCCCTCGTGCTGTCTAACTCGTGCAGTCTACAGTGTTTATCATGCGTAAGGTACTGTTGGCACTTACGGATATGTTTCCCATCGAAATGGCTATGCTCATATCTTCTCTATGGGTGACCAACCTTACGGACATGGTGAGTACCTCGAATGCGGCCTGTTAGTTCACTTGCCCACGCTCACTTTGGCTTCTCTCAGTGTCAAGTACTAGCCTTTCCTTCGGTCAAGGACCCGGTCACTTATGTGTATCTCTTTGCAATCAATCTGGCCACAAATCTCGCCAACCTGCTTTTCTTGACGCCGTGGTATGAGGTGCAAGTGAACTGAGTCGAACTTATCTTTGGCTCATGAATTGCGCACAGCTGGTTCAAGATTCGTGTTTGGGTAAAGAACAATCTCGGAAATGTGTTTACCTGCTGTTTCTGTACTTGCAAGTGGCCAAAGGTACCCCCTTTGCTACAATCCGATTCATGGAGGCTGACTTCACCGACGCTGCCAGGAAATGCCAAAACAAAACAACGATCATATAGAAGATGACAGAGGTCATTCTCACAATCGACCAGGTAGGGGCCATTTCTCCCAACATCGTATCTGCATCGATTCTGTAGCATATAATCCTGAGGGAACGAACTGTGGCAGGTTATCTGAGACGCCAAGTACGTTTCTACTTTTGGCGCATATGGTCACAGGTTTGTTCCATGCTGTTTTATCTTGGCATATCTTCGATCCTACGCTATGGGCCCAATAAGAAGTGCGTCGTCTGCGAAGCACCTGGAGATGAGTGTTTCTTAAAGTGGAATTTATCCTATAGGTATTACATCTTCTCTGATGACCCGCTTGTGCGGGGCAGTGGCACGAGAGATTACAACGTGCTCGATGGCACTGATTACAGAAACTCCATGCTCTATGCGTCGTGCAACCTGTTCCCGATCGCCCTGGCTGGTACAACTTTTTGAACCGCGAAGCCAGGATTACCCTTCTCACCTGTGGCTAACGGCATTGCGTATGCGTGCGTTTTCTCACTTTTCGCAGGTCTCTTTGGTTATTTATTGGTGAGGTTTCTCTACAAAGAAACCTACGCGGTTCTTATCAAAACCCACGGTTCAATGCTCCTCAACACTACCTATATCGGCTTCGTTGTGGTATGTTGTTCGCTTGCTTCATTGCCTCCCCCAATTGTGATTCGGACCTCATCAAATCTGTGAGCAGGCCATCTTGGCGCACAACGGCCTGCTTGCGGTGATGATCGTGCAGTACCATCAGCGAGTCTGGTGGGCGTTCATCTAGCCCTGATCGGGGGGTGCTTGTGTTGTTTTTTGTGAACAGTTTTGTCCAAAACAAATGGAAAACATGAAAAAGGTTTTCCCCAATTTTCTTTTTTGTTTTCCCGACGGCACGAGGAGAGAGAAGAGAGATGCGGGCGGCGACACGAGGGGGAGTGGTGTGGTTTGGGGCGAGCGTGGGCGCGCCCTACTCGCCCGCCTCCATGATGGCCTACATGGGGGGATCCGTGCGTCACTTTGCCTCGGCTAGCGGGGTATTCGGCGCGTCAGGCCTGGTCGCGGGACCTGTCCGGGCGGCGGCAATGGCGTGCGTGCGGGAGGCGGAACGGAAGCGCGTCAAGAAGAAGTTCTTGCGCGGGTGGCGCTCCTCCGTCAACAAGGTGCCCCTCTTCCTCCGAGACGTTGCCAAGTTCTTTTTGGGGGGGGGGGATAAAGTTTGGCCGACCTCACTGCCTTCTTGAATTCCGATGATTTTTTAAATTCAATCTTCACAGATGAATTATTTTACTGCAGAGCCCTACACCCAGTGGTATAGAAAGCTGACCCATTTCTTTATCCACCCCGCGCTACCGCCTCTGTGTAGGATCAAGTGGAAGCTAGGCGAGCGGCCATGGATCCGCGAAAGCTCAGTGATCCCACGACAGGTTGGGACCAGAACAAGCGCCGTACTGGACTCATCGCTGTCAAGCTTGGCATGCTCGCCGAGTACAGCGAATTTATGGAGTGGTTGCCTCTTACAGTCCTTCAGGTACCCTCACGTCAAGAAGAAAACTTTTGCCTCAATGACATCAGCCGTACTCACGGCACCACCAAAGGTGGTTGATTGCGAAGTCGTACAGGTGAAGAAGGAGCGGCACAACGAGTACGAAGATGAGCGAGTTGCACTGCAGGTGGGAGCTGTCAATGCAAAGTGGAAGCGCCTGGCCAAGCCTCAGCGTGGCCACTTTCACCATGCTGGAGTGAATCCTAAGAAAGTACTCATGGAATTTACGGTCTCCCCAAATGCTGTTTTACCTCCTGGTACGTCGGAAGACTAATCATCAGTGATGATTCTTTACGCTGACCATGGTTTCCACTTGTATGGGGCCAATCCAGGCACCGAGTTACGAGCGGAGCATTTCTACCCAGGCCAGCTTCTTGACCTTACGGGCAAAACGTACAATTTTTGTCGCTTCCACATCTACCGATTACGGTCTTGCTAAGCACGAACGTAGAAAGGGCAAGGGATTTCAGGGCGTAATGAAGCGATGGGGATTTGCTGGCGGCCCGGCCTCTCATGGCAACTCTGTCTCCCACAGAGTGCCAGGTTCCGTCGGGCAGCACGCTGTACGATCTCCATCCATTGTAATATTGTTGTGCTACTTACGCATGCATCTTGGTTCAGATCCCCAGCAAAGTTTGGAAGGGCAAGAAATTGCCCGGCCGAATGGGTAACAAGTATCGTACTGTTAAGAACGCCTTCGTACGATCAGCCACTCTCATGGTGGGTGGCTTCGTTTTAACTCTTTAGGTAACAGCTGTGGAAGATAGACACCAAAAATAATTTGCTCTATGTGAAAGGACCCGTCCCTGGCGCTCCTGGCTCTTACATAAGGTTTGTTTTCTATGCTTGGATGGTCGTCCGATGGGTTTGGCTCATTGTGGCAGAGCAGAGTCCGGGATGCCAAGAACAAACTCCATCTTCATGTCCCACCTTATCCTACCTATCAACGCAAGGTCTAGCCGTCTCTACTACAGTTTGAGTTTACTCTTTTTGCTCACCCGGGCGCAGGCAGGAGAGGTCCTACCGGAGGTTATTACAGCTAACTCACCAGAACCCGTGTGGTTTAAGAAGATGATGGCGCGCCAGGCTGCCTTTGCAGAAGACCTCAGCAAAAATTTGGACGACAACCAAACTGCCGTCAAAACCATATTGGATCACAAGTGCGAGCAGTCGGCCCACATCAGCAGTTGCGCTTCTGACCATCATCGGTGTGGTGTACGTGTGCAACTTAGGAACGCCTACCCGGCCTACGACAAGTGGAAGAAAGGTTTGCTGCCTGCGGGACCGAACCCTTCCAAGCACCACTCCTGCCTATCTTTGGGCGAGCCCCTGGATTTGCCGTGGCTTTCGCAAGCGATTGCCGACTACGAAAATCCATCCACAGCTGAAGAGGATCAGCTCTTGCTTCACTATGCAGAATCGTAACTCATGTGTACGCGTTGTGATACAAGAGATATGGCTTCTTCTAAACATTTGGTCCTTTCTCTCTTCTTCACCGCTTGAGGTCTTAACAGACACACTTGCTGTGGAGAGACGTTAGTGGAATAAATCAAAGTGCGAACGCACATGGCTCGTTACCTGTGGACAACTGAAGGACCATCCTCGTTGTAGTGGTCTTGCGTGATCCACATCTGCTGGAATGTGGAGAGCGAGGCAAGAATTGATCCGCCGATCCAGACTGAGTACTTTCTCTCTGGCGGTGCCACGACTTTGATTTTCATGCAGCTTGGCGCTAAGTCACTGAGTTCCTTTTGCAGCCTCTCGGCAATTCCCGGGAACTGCCATTAAAACAAAAAGGTCACTACAGAGCAGGGCAGCTCTGAGTCTGGCTTTGCAGTTTACCATGGTGTTGCCTCCGGAGAGCAAAATATTGCCATAGAGCTGTTCGCGTATGGACTGATCACAGGAATGGATGGTGTTGTAGATCATCTCGTGTATACCGGCGGTCTCAATGCCTGCAGACCATAGAAATTTGGCCGTTAGCAAGGCTAAGACACACTTCACTTTGATTCTTCTACCTAGGAGTGCTGGTCGGAACAAGGCCTCGGGGCAACGGAATCGCTCTTCGCCAATTGTAATGACTTGGCCATCGGGCAATTCGTAGGGCTTTTCAATACTTGAAGCTGCACTTGCAGTTATCTCTTGTTCCAAGTCTAATGCCACGTAGCAGAGCTTCTCCTTGATATCCCGTACTATCTCTCTCTCGGCAGTGGTAGTGAATGAGTAGCCACGC
>CDEZ01019773.1:0-21258 GCA_000826365.1 Acanthamoeba royreba
ACAAACATCTCCGACTTGAATCTTCTCCTTCTGAATTGAATCATAAATCGAAGGATCCAACCGAAGCTGCTTTGTGCCTGTGAGAGGAACGGCTTAGCTTCGAGAGCTAGAATACGCACCAGTGAAGTATACCGTACCCTTAGCCGTCTTGAGGCCAATAATAACGGCAGAAATCGTCTTTCCATAACCGCCGTGTGGGTTCTCCGCCTCCTCAACTGTAAGCTCAGTCACTTCGCCCTCGTACACCTCCTTCACTTCCTTGATGCGCAGACCTGTTGTGCAATAATGAATAAGTACTCCATCCACACATGAACCTTGACCAGGAATGAGCAGAGCGAACCAATGGCCCTCCGGAAGTTCTCCATCAGCACTTCAGTCTTCTTGACCTGTATAATGAAACAAAGAGAAGTGAGGATCAGCGTTACACTGTATTCCTTCGTAGTACGAAACGATCAGCCAGACAAAGCTAAAAGAACTGTACCTCCTGCGAGTAGACTTCAGAGCCGACCATGAGGCAGAACGGCACCTTCGAGCCCAGCTCCTTGGCGATGCCCAGCGCGATCGCCGTCTTACCTGCATTCAACCGAGCGATGCATACGATCAGAGGAATAGCCTAAGCGAGTGCCTCAGCGGCCAAAGGCCAGTGAGAGAGCATCTCTTCTCCCTCTACACGAGGCTTCATCCATCTGCCGTCCGCGACCAGACAACGTACCTGTGCCGGTGGGACCCACCAGAAGCAGAGCGCGGCCAGCCATCTTCTTGGAGCGAATCATCTCCACAACGACGCCCGCCGCCTGCACCACAGGCACGTAAGAAAGATGTCATTTTCGTTGTTTAAAAAAAAAGAAGTTATGGATACAAAGATTTCTAAAAATCGGAAAGGATCTTTCATTAATTTTAAAACCTAGAATTAAAGCGGCTGATTGCAAAATGCAGAAGAAATGGAGAACGAAAATGAGGAGATTCAGATTCAACAAATTAATCGCCCTGCTGGTGGGGTGAGTACCTCGCGGGTGGCGTCCTGGCCTACGATGCCGCACTTCTCAATGCCAGCCTTGGCATCTACCTTTCCATCAGTGGAGAGGCCAAGGCCCTTAATGTGCGAATGGGCGGACTGGCGGGTGGCCATCTGTTGCGATGAGACTGCGAATTTGGCTGCCTGCGATGATCAATCTGTGCGCGTTTGGCAAATAATTTCATATTTTTGTAACAATTTCAATTTTGCGAAACTAATTTGGGAGAGTCAGAGTTGATTTTTTTACTGGAACACATTTCTTACATTCCTGTTGATGCTATTGTTCTTTCCCGCCCTTTTGTACTTCTTGGCGGGAAGGTAAATAATCATCACCTACTACGTGCGTGCCGTTGCCAGCAAAAGAGAGGAGAGACCACCTCGCGCCACCCAAGAGAAATTGGAGAAAAAAATAAGAAGGGAAGGGGGTAGTGAAGGATGTTCTACTCGCAGTTCGTGTTGGCCAAGAAGGGCCCGCTTGGCAAGGTATGGCTGGCGGCCCATTGGGATCGCAAGCTGACCAAGGCTGAGATCTACAAAACCGACATTTTCGAATCCGTTGGTACGTTTTTTAAATTGTTCTATTTCTATTTCTATTTCTATTTTTTTATGAATTATTCTCTCGACAAAGATATTAAAGAATAAATTATTAATAAATTGTGGGGATGATCATCGACAACAGATACGATTATGAATCCCAAGGTGCCAATGGCCTTGCGTATGTCTGGCCATTTGCTATTGGGTGTCGTGCGTATCTACTCCAGGAAGGTCAAGTATTTGATGTCCGACTGCAGTGACGCGTTAGTCAAAATAAAAATGGTACACCATCGCTCCCCCTTTTTTTTGGATTAATAAATAAAATTCATAAATAATAAATAATTCAACGAAAAATAGAAATTAAAACAAGAATAATTATTTATGAGGTCTAACGAAAACCATTTTTTTTGCAGGCATTCCGGCCAGGGGCCGTGGACTTGCCGACTGAGTCGGCTGTCGCTCCCCTGGCGACCATCACGCTCCCTGAGACATTCGGCGAGTACGACATTTCGCTGCCAACTGACGAGATCGAGTACGTCAGCACACATACACTCTATTGGGTGTTTAGCTTTGCGCGAGAACAACACATTGACCTTGAAGCATGCGGATAGGCTGCCGAGCGAGGAGGACCTGCTCAGCGCCAACAGAGTAGCCCACAGGATCTCTATCACGCTTCACCAGGAGGCCGCCGGTGTCGAGATGCTCACTCCCGGCACGCAGATCACTTCTGGTAGGCAATCCTGTTAGTTGATGTAACTGCTGAAGGTCTTACTCATCCGGTCGTACGTTTCGCAGAGGATCTGTTCCAGCAGCTGATGCAGCGGGAGGAAGAGGAATTGGATATGATTGGTCGTCAGAGCAGGCCCATGACTCCTGAAGTGGGCCGTGCTGGAGAGGCCATGGACGCTGGCATTTCTCCCGCTCAGGTCGGCAATGGCCGATTCGATGACACGTACGCTATTTCTCCCTTCGACAAGCAGTCTCATCACTTACCGGCTTGAGCTTCTGCAGTGATATCCCCGATCTGCCTGACGATTCGATCCTGCCTCCTGAGATTGGCGGTGGCGATGTGTCCGTGATAATGCCCGAGGAAGGTCTCCTCCCTCCGGAGACGCCGCCCGGTCGAGTGAGTGAGATTGGGCTTCCTATCCCTCAGATCAGCAGTACGCACTCCGCACCCCCCCCCCGGCGGTTCCGTCCAAGCGACTCTCTAACCTTTGTTGCCAGTCGAGCGTCCGGACTTGGCCAGGACTCCTCCGCCGGAAGCCCTTGGCGAGTCGCCTGCCAAGCGTGGAGAGAAGAGGAAGCGTGTTACTGCTGATGTCGAAACGACCCTTAGCACAGAGTAAGTCACACCCTTGAACCTGCGCTATCGTGGGCTAATGTTCCTTCCCTGCGATTCTCCTCTTTAGTCGCATGAGGGAACACCTCAGAAACACCGATCCTATCGTGCGAGATCTCGACCCTGCGCCTGCTACCAAGAGGGCTATGTTGCGACAGGAGGCAGAGCGTAGACTTCCGACTGAGGCTCTTGGACTGCCCGCTAACGTTGGTGCGTGCAACATGTGCCAGCGTCTTTCACATTATTCGATGACTAACGATTCCCTTCGCCTCAGAGTTGGCCGATTGCCCTGAGCTGATGGCCCTATTCAACCGCGCCATGACCACTGAGGTAGTCGAGGTGCCAGAGGAGGAGGTCGTACCACCCGTCACCCCTGGCCCAGCAGGTGCGACTTGTCCTGAAGGGAGTCGGTATTGTGCTTAACTCAGCTCTCTTCAGAGGTGAGCGGCATGCCTATTGTGTCTCCCATTCCGCCGGAAGTGCACGATATCACGGACTTGGGCGGGCCTGAGATTAGCCACATCGATCACGAGGAACCCAGCGTCATTGGTCAGGCCGAGGAAGAGGAACTAATTGACCAAGCTGAACGTGAGCGAGAAGAGAAGGAACGTGAGGAGGAACTCGTGCCTGTCGAGAGCTGGAGCGAGCGGTACGGTGTTGTCGTTTCGCTGGACTGCTCTCTTTCCTGTGGCTCACTCCTATGTGGCATACAGAACGCTGCGTATGCAGCGATTCCTGGGCCGTACCTTCGCTCGTGATCCGTCGATCAAGGAACTGAGCTTCCAAGGGGTGTGTAACTCCCAGCCATGAGCCCTGCTCTGTTAACCTGTACTGATCCCTGTGTGGCGTCCCAACTGTGCAGTTGGTGGAAGGACAGACGAAAAAGGTGGTGGCCGGTACCTTCTTCGAGTTCCTCGTGCTCAAGACCAGGAACCGAATCGACCTCAGGCAGGAGCAGCCCTACGGCGACATCCTCATCAGCAAGACGGTACATTCATCGAGTGCTTCGCTTCCATCTCTCCTCACTGCTCACGCCTCTTTTTCGTTCTTTCAGCCTAAGTTCGACAGCGTGGGTACGACCACGCCCAGAAGGCCCACGGCTGCCGTTCCCGTGGCTGGTGCTGGCCCCGTCACTCCCATGCCTACCACTCCAGCATGAGGATCAAAACATCACTTCATCCAGAGTGTGGGGAGAAGTGGGCATCAGGCAAGATTTCGGTGCTGTAGCATAACCGCGGATCGAATCTATGTTATTGACGATTAATGAAAAGAAGAGTAAAATTGAAAGAGTGGGAGGGAACTTGATTTATATTTTTTTTGTGTTTAACTGATTATTACAGGACCTTCAGTCGGCCTTCTTGACCGTTGCCTTCTTGGACCCGCTCGCTACTCCATTCTCTGGAGATCACACAACAACAAGTTGAGTTAAGGATAAGATTAATTAAATGAAAGACGGGGAACGCTTTTTTGAAAAATAAATAAATAAATAAAATAAAATAAACACACAGGGGAGTGCCCACCCTTAGCAGAACCGGCGCCGGCGGCAGCCGCTGCTTTCCGCTGGGCTCGCTGAAGCTCCTTGACCTTGGCGAATTCGATGTAGGTCCAGATAAGCATCCCAATGGCAGTGATGGGAAGCAGCGTGTCCAGGGCCGGTACAAGCCCGAACATGAAGAACCAGCTGAAGAAGAGAAGAGACGCCGGAATCGAGTAAATGACAAGCGCCTGATGCACCATCTTGATTCCAGAGATGAGAACAAAGAGAGCAAATTACGGTTGAAATAAATTTGTTTCGTAAAACCGTTTTGCAACGGACCAAAATATGACTCCGAGATCAGATCAAGCCGTCTGTTGGAGAAATGGACACGCCTCGAAAATGGTGGACGCTTTGAGGGCCAGAGGACCCAGACTAGTCTGGTCTTCTTCAAGCTGAAAAATGGGGAAGAGAGTGTCAGACGTACAGATGAAGAACAAACAAGTGAAGAAGAGACGGGAGGGTATACCCGGATCAGACCCAGCAAGAAGGCGGACAACTCGTTTCTTCGATGAATGTGTTTTGGGTACTCGCTGTTGACCAGCAAGTAATGCAAAACTTCGAGATACATCTCTGCCAGCTTCACACGATGGCAACACATTAGTGTTAAAAGCAATGACTGTTACAGTAAAGAGCTCTGCGCTACCTTTTCATCAGACGTGTCAGTCACCTCGCGCATGATGATTTCCACCAGCACTTTGAGGTCGTTGGGGAAGAAAAAGTCTTTGGCCGTGTCCGGATTGGAGAACAGATCACGCAGAAGCTTAACCAAAGGTGGTATAACCTCTCGCACCTCTGAGAATTTCAGTTAGTATTGAGGCGGGAAGATCAACGCAAGTCAGGACAGTACCGCGATTGAATGCAATGATGAATGTCTGTCCGAGATCACCAAGATCCTGCCCATTAATTGCCACTAATCGGGAGATAACCGGATTGCGAGTGGTCTCCGCCGAATCAAATTGTAGGTTGATAGATACCTAAGGCCGAGCAATCATGCAGCGGTAAGTTTGGCAGAGGACAGCACCACTAGGGTGGCGTACAAGGGCAAGTAGCGCAGCATCGTGAATGGCCTTGAGAGCTTGAGGCTCCATATCATCAGTTTCGTAGGCAATAATGTTAATCACCTGATCCACCAACTGTCCGTTGAGTTGTGCTGTATATTCGCAAGCCGATGCAAGGGTCAATAAAAGAGTTTGTGCAGGCATCATACTAACAACCATACCCTTTGCATAGGGCGACAGTCCAGTTGATAGAGAGCACATCTTGGCAAGGATTGTCAGGTCGTAGAACAATCGCTCCGGGTCATCTGCAAAATGTTAACGAGGAAAAAAAGTACGGGCAATGGCGCGGTGAGAGTAAGTACCTCTAATTGTGAGATCGGGCGTCAGCCACTTTCCCAGCGATTGGACCAATTTAGTAAAGACTTCTGGATGCTTCTCTCCGATCAGTAGCATGACGCGGATCGATTCAACCTGTAGATCGCGCAACTCCCTTGCCTCCTCGTAGTCTACTTCGCCTACTTGGCTGTAATGTTCATGGAGATCGCCCAAGTGCTTGGCCAGGAACTCAACTGCCCGGAAGCCATCTGCAGCGATACTACCTGCACATTCCTCTCCACCTTCCTCTGTTTTGTTGGATCATCAGTGTTAGCCATTTCCGAATGCGTGGAATTAATAATCTAACAAATATAGAAATAAAAAAACAAATATAGAAATAATTATAACTAAATAAGAATAATAAATAAATAATTACCACTGAGTTGCTGTACGAGGGTACGGACGCCATCGATGGTGGCTAGCTCGACAGCGTCGCCAGCAGGAAGCGTCAGCACGAAGCTGCTCGGCTCGGGTTGAGCCGGCATCTGTTGTTGTTGTAGTTGTTGGTGCGCGGCGGCCTCCCGCTCCCGCTCTTCGAGCTCGCGACGGTTGGCCTCGACCTGCGCATCGATGCGCGCCTGCAGCTGCTGTACCTCCTCTTCGAGCTGCTCGCATTGCTGCTGGCTCAGCCGCAGCATCTCGACCAGACGCCATCGAGGTACGCGACTCAGGTCCTGACCATAGTGATCCAGGTAGCTCCTCCCATCTCCTGCTTCCCCTTCCAAGAATGATGATAAATCCCCATCCCCATTTCCACCACCATTTTTCTTTTCGATTGGGGGTGGCTCTACACGAATGGTCGTAATGGAAGAAGAAGAGGAAGATGACGTGGCTTGATCGAGCAAGTACGCGCCTGCAGCATACGAAGTCGAGGAGGACATGTCATGTGACAGATGCTGCATGGGATGGGCGACGACAGGCGGCTGTCCAGGGAACATCGATGCAGCGGCTGGGGATTGGAGTAGGCTCAATTCGCGCAGCTGCTGCTCGATTGTGGGGAGGGCCTGCGGCGGCGGCATCATTGATGGATGGGCTGGCCCAGCGCCGTAGTAGGGCGCCCCGCCCGACGGGAAGGGCGTTCCTGCATAGCCACTCTGCCCTGGCTGTGGGTGCCACCCTCCTCCTCCCGGGTGTCCCTGCATCTTTGATAGCAATTGTCTCAAATTGACCAAATTTCCGAAACACAAAACAATTTCGAAACATTTTCGAAAACACGAAAATTATGGAATTTGACAAAATGTGAAAGTGTTCCTAGAATTCAAATTAAAAAGAAAATCAAAACAACAAGAAATAAACGTGCTAAGACTGCAGATTTTTTTTGATGAAGGGGAGGACGGGTGGTGGATCGGGGAGGAAGCAAGGAAGCCGCCAGATTTTCCCGCCACTGCATGTCATCAATTCTTTTGGGGATGAGGTGCCCGTCTCCTCTTCTTCATCCACCACGACGGTACCCACGGCGGCCGCGTCCGCTGGCCTGATGCCGACCTCACCACGTACGCCGTCCCGCCACCGCTCACGTACCTCTCTCGCGCGCGCCGCCGAGCAGCAGCGGCTGCGCCGCAGGAGCACTTCACCCGGCTCCGGCGCCGAGCGGCACGGGCTACATCAACATCATGATGGTGGTGGAGGTGGTACTGGTGGTGAAGATGGCGTTGAAGAAGACGTGGCCGCTTCGCTGGACGATTCGATTGAGTCCTCCTCGTTCGACGTGCGCGCGTCTTCTTCTTCATCATTCTCGACTACTACGCGGCATAGCGGAAGGGACACGGCGGACCTGCAGCAGCATCGCCGCCGATCGGCAGCGTCCAACTTTGTTCTTCCGTCTTCGTCCTCCTCCAAGCCCACTGCAGCCGTTGCCGCGGCATCATCGGTGTCGATGGTCATGGCAGGAGCTCTGCCAGGCAGTGCTAGCACGAACAACATGAAGGACACACCTGCGGTAGGACCAGGACCTGGTCCTTCATCGCGAAGACCGCCTGTTGAGGTAGAATCCGGTGAGGGCGAAGAAGATGAGATTGCCAGCAGTGGTGATGACCATCGAAAGGATGAAGAAAAGGAACGACCGAGACATCCCACAACGACCGCGCACAAGCATCGCATGGAGAACGAGGACCGAGAAAATGGTGGTACAATCGGGAAGCTCCCGCGACCTCGTACGGAAGCACTACCACCTGCCGAGAAGGGGAAGACCCCAACCAAACAACAGACACAAAAGCGGAAGCGTCCATCCGCTGGCGAAACGGGTAGAGGAGAAGCTCCACGAGCGGCGCCTGGCCTTCCACCGCGCACTTCGACATTCTATGTTGCTGCACCGCTCACGACATCAACGGTTTGCTCGGAGAGCACCATACCTGATCCCTCCCCGTCACAGGATCCGTTGCATCTGCGCGCTTCGCCACATCATACGGTCCCTCCAGTGCGTGGCACGCAGCTCTCCTCGTCACCTTCGTTGCCTTTGTCGCTCCTTATGCCCTCGCCATCACCTCGGATTCCTGCTCCGGGATCAGGTTTCGCTGATAGCGGGTCGAGCTTCTTGTGGACCAACGCAGATTATGAGAGTGACTCTTACCGACTGTTCCCCGACAGAGGAGGCCAGGAGGAAGGAGAAGAAGAGGAGGATGATGAAAACAAAGAAGATGAAGAGGAGGAGACAGAAATCGGAGCTACGACAGACCGAAGTGAGAGGATGGATGAGAAAGTAATGAATGACAACAAACGCGGGACGGTTGACGACGATGTCGAAGAAAGTGAAGTAATAGAGCG
Source organism: Acanthamoeba royreba (assembly GCA_000826365.1). Lineage (NCBI taxonomy): Eukaryota > Discosea > Longamoebia > Acanthamoebidae > Acanthamoeba > Acanthamoeba royreba. Next base: position 8,565 of record CDEZ01019773.1, read on the forward strand.
GGAGCGAGATCAAATCGAAGACGAGCACGAAGATAGTTGGAAAGTAATGCTTGTTGACAAGGATCAAGAGAGTGAAAGCCCTGCTCAAGCGCACAAGATCACACATTCGAAGCTCGATGAGGGAGAGGAGGAGAGGCGTGTGGGTGGCTGGGAGAGCCCAGAATGGAAGGACGAAGCAGAAATCCATACGGTCCACAAGAGCAAGACGCACCCACAAGATGGAGGTAGCGAAGACGAATGGGCGGGTATCTTTCACCACCGCAGCAGCGATGGCGATCAGCGTGTCGAGACGTCCTCTCCGTCACAGAAAAAGAAGGATGCGACGAATAGGCGACATAATGAACGAATGGACGAAGAACAAAGCAGTAGCGATGACGACTTCTTACAAGAGGCCAGGAGGGCGCCCATAAAGCAGCCTGAAGATAGATCGGGACAACCGATACAAGTGGAAGAGGACTCGGTGCCTTGGCCAGAAGCTACTCCTCCTCTGCCACTCCCACGCTCCTCAGGTACTTACATTCCCTCATCATATCGCAAAAGTGATGCTCACTCATTCATCATCAGAAGTGCAGATCGTGAAGATAACAGCAGCGAAGAAACGGAAAGAGAGTCCACCAAGTCTTCTCCAAAAGAGTACCACCTTGCCACTCCCTCAACCGCCTCAGCAGAAGTTATCGCCTCAGCGTATCGGTATGCTGTCGGTCGTAAAGGCTACGCCAGCATCTCGTGTTGGCAAGGTGGGCACCATTACTCCTTCCAAGAAGGTGCCACCATCAGCGCCCGTACCCACACCAGTGGCCACGCCGAAAGCTCCGATCAAGAACGCGGGTAGTGAGGCCGCGCAGAGTGAGAAGAAACGAAGGTGGGTGGTCATCGAGTCCGAGAGCGAATCTTCGGAAGACGATGAGGACGAACAGCCAGCTTCCCCTTATCGCGTCACCTCGCTCTTTGCTTACTTTCATCGCGAGAAGCCAGCGTCCACTCCTTCCGCACAATCGAAGACTCTATCCAAGACTGCTCCCAAGACCACGAAGACGAAGAAGAAGGATCAACAGGAGCCTTCAGCAAAACAAACTCCTGCGAAGCGACAGGAAACCAACGACACAAACGTTAACACTGGTAGCTCTAAAAAGCGACGCTTAGACAAGGTGGATGTAAAGGAGAGCGCAGAACATCCACCAACAGAACAGAGCCAAATGGGAGACGAATGCCTCTCGATGGAACTTTTCTCGACGCCGTACAAGTCGCCGCGACTTCACCAATCTTCCTCTCACATGGAGGAATTCAACACCAAGGCTATCGAAAACGTCACGGAACCTGCGACTAAACGTCCCAGCTCGCCAGACCCGCTCGGCTCTCTGGCCAACGAATCACAGGCAATACCATCAGCTGTGCCGAGCAAAACATCGGCTAGTTCCTCATCACTAAGCTCTGCCAAGCTTTCCGAATCCGCCCTCCTGAGGGCTATTGCTGATGGCGACGAAGCGCTATCCTTGGATCCTCTTCATTCTTGCTCCTCCGCTCCGATAACTGCCGGTACAGCTCCCTATGCCTTAGCTCTTTGCGCTCATGATTCTCATACGTTTCTCTATGATTAGCATCTGTTGATATGTTGGTGAGTGCATCCTTCGACTTTAGCCCCACTCAATGTAGCCCGCCGCCGACTGGCTCATCTTATCGCAAGTGGGATACCAAGAACGACGATCTAGAGCAAGATGGTGAAGATGAAGAAAGCGAAGTAAGCCTCGGTTCTCATCCGCTGTTAGATATGGGAGCACTGGCATCGATCGACCCTTTTGAATCACAAATGAATCAAGGCCTCGACGGGGATGATGAAAGCGATGATGCCGATTCCGATTCTGATGTGGTGTATGAGGGCTCGACCAAAGGCGTACAGCGGAGCGTAGCACCAGCGCCAGAAAAGAGCAAAAACCGCACAAGGAGGGCCGAAAAGAAGCGCCAGCACAGTGATGACAGCGATGGAGGCGAAGAACACAAGACTGACGGTAAGCCACGAGCCAAAACAAGTGATGGAAAGAAGACCGAGCATCGACAAAAGCGTAAGCTGACACCGGTGGGGAGTGTAAATAACAAGTTCAAGTGGGCGCAGGACAAGCATCCGCTTCTCGCTACTGCTGCGTCACGAGATACGCAAGATGAAAGCGACAGTTCTATCAAGGACACAATTGAAGATATTGATCAAGGCGAAGAGTTGGGCCATGGTACGCACTTGGAAACATCATAAAATGGACAAATGTACTAAGTCGTCGCGAAGGGAGGAGGGCACCAGCTTCGGATACGAGCGTAGACGAGTCGCCTTCGCGTCGGTTCTTCTCCATCTTCAACCGCAATAAGCAGGCAGCAGAAGTTGTTGATCTTGCCGCCGGAGGTGACCCTCTCCCTCTCTCCAATCCTGGCGTCCCGGAGAAAATACAGGTTCAGAGTCTCTCTTCACTTATGATTTTTTTGCTGCATATCTTGCTAAGCTCTTCCCGTGCAGGTGCCTGGGTGTATCAACTCCAAACTCTACGAGTACCAACGCGAAGGTGTTAGGTTCTTGTACAAATTGTACAGCGAAAACAGAGGTGGAATCCTGGGTGATGATATGGGTTCGTTTTCTGCTTTGTCATTGTCGACATCCTGCTCGTTCTAAACGACAATTGTTGTTAGGTCTGGGGAAGACTGTACAGACAACAGCATTCCTTTCTGCAATCATGCGAAAAGACGAAACAAACTGTAAGCCACAAGGTCACCAACGCGCTGTGGCGAAGGCTCTCATAGTTGGACCTGCATCTATCTTGGATCAGTGGAAAGGCGAGCTACATCGGGTGCGGAATCTCACAGCATGCCGATGGCTTGCATACTAACGACGTTTCTCTTCAGTGGACACGCTACTGCCCAGGCGGCAAGATCAAGGTGGACGTGTACAGAGGCAAGCAGAGAGACAAATTATTGGCAGGCATCAACAATGGATGGCTTGAAGCACTGCTGGTCAGCTACGAGACCCTACGCATGGACTTCGCATTGCTCAATGCCGTGGATTGGTCATGTGTAATATTTGATGAAGTTCATCGACTCAAGCGTACGCATGCTTTCTCTTCGACTCCATCTCACTTTCTCATCAACGTAATCGTTGGTGGGGCTAACAGATAACAGATCAAAACTGACATCCATGTGCATGGAATTTACAACAAGACGCCGCTTTGGTACTTGCTCCCATTAGTCTCGCTCCATCCATCATCTTCATCTTGACTCACTTGTTCTTCATCACCCAGGCCTTACCGGCACAGTCATGCAAAGTATGAAAAACAAATCGGAGTTTAATGCGCTCATTGTACTAACCCAGCACTACTCCTTTTCAGACAACTTTGTTGAGTTGTGGACTCTGCTCAACTGGGCAGAACCTGGATGTTTGGGCTCTTTGGATCAAGTCAGAGAAACGTGCGTTACTTCTCGACTTCACCTGTATTCATGCACCAGTCTGACCGAATTCTGTATGGTTCTATGTAGATTCATCAATCCCATCATGCACGGCCAACGACAGGATGCCTCACGCAGGGAAGTCGCCATGGGTCGCATTGCCGCCGCCAAGTTTTCCAAGCTGATCAAACAATTGATCTTGCGAAGGGATAAAACGCTCATACAAGACCGGGTATAAGATTCTGCCTTTGTGCATCATTCGGGTGAGACCCTCTAATGACTGCTTCTGGTTACCTCACAGCTTCCGACAAAGGACGACAATATTGTCTTCTGTCCGCTCACAAAGCTCCAAATCCGGGCCTATCAAAGGTAAGCTTACTGGTGGCCTTTCTCAATGTTGTTCTGACCTTGTGCCCGTTTATCAAGGTTGCTGGATAGCCCGCAGTATCAACTTCTAATGAAGCGTAATGAACCGTGTGAATGCGGGTACCCTGGCTGTTCTCGCCTTGAATTAAATGGATTACAACAACTCATCCATTTTATGAAGTTCGCGCATGACCAGGGACAAGTGCTGCTATGCAGAGAAAAAGACTGGTATCTCCACGGGAGACCTTGTCCTGCAGGCAATCACAAAGCTTATCAGCCTCTCAAACCGTAAGTATATTTTGCATGTGGAATGATCAGGCATTGCCTTATCGTATCATTATGCAGATCCCATGCTGTTATCGCCAAACTCGAACGACCCGGAAGCCAAGCAGAAGCGCGACGAGCTATCCTTTCACACAGCCCTCGGTGATGATATCGCTCTCATCTCACGTTTACATAAAACTGCAAGAGACACGGAGATATGCGGTTCGTCACTTTCTTGTCATCAGAAATGAATCCATTTCACTAATCCTGAGCAATCGTGAGCAGGAAAGTTACGTGTACTTAAGGTCTTGCTTCGTCAGTGGAAATCCGAAGGGCATAAGGTGAACTAGACGATACATCATCACATCCTCTTTATACTCACGTTTACTTACGTTGCAGGTGCTGCTCTTCTCCAAGGCCACCCGAATGCTCAATATCTTGGAGAACTTCATACGGCGTGAAGGGTAAGCATATTTCCTCCTTGAGTAACAATTACTGGCACTCATTAACACCTCGCAGGTATCACTATTGCCGTTTGGATGGCGGCACTGCGATGAAAGATAGGCAGACCATTGTTGATCGGTTCAAGCAAAATCCTCAGAATTTCATCTTCCTCATTTCGACCAAGGCTGGCGTACGTACTTAATACAAGAATGTCCTTTCTCTTAACCAACTAACACATTCATCTTAGAGTCTGGGTCTCAACTTGACTGCAGCCAACATTGTGGTAGTATTTGATCCAAACTGGTATGCAGTTTACAGATAGCTTTTAGCAGAGTTCAGCTGCTAACATCACGTCAGGAATGTGTCTCATGATCTGCAAGCCCAAGATCGAGCATTTCGTCTCGGGCAAACCAAGGATACGGAAGTATTCCGGTTCATATCAGCAGGGACGATAGAAGAAACCATGTATCAGCGCCAGATATACAAACAGCAGTTAGCCAACATCTGTATGGAGGCGAAGAATGAGAAGCGGTAAGGCAAGCATCACAAGTTGTGGATGATGAAGCATTACTGATCCTCCGTGATTAGGTACTTTAAGGGCATTGCAGGCGTACGGGGTAAAGAAGGAGAGCTCTTTGGCATCGCTAATTTGTTAAAACTCAACGATTCTGTGGTGACGAACGGTACTGGTAGCTCTTTGAACTCAAAACCTATCCTGCTTACTGTACCAGATATCATCGAGCGGGCAGAGAAGCTAGAGAAGCTAGTGGGTGAGACAAATAACAAAGTGGCTAACTTCCGTATTGAGAAGAAACGGTTGCCGAATCACCCTTCCGGTACGTTTTTTGACTTCATCTGATAAGTACTCATCTTCTCTGACGTGACTTTTGTGTGCGTGAAACAGATGCTAACGAGAGCCAAGCACTCCGTATTCTCTTTGATGGTGAATCGCGTCCGGATAGCGAGGCAGTTGTTGTGGTAGATGATGAAGATGAGCCATCAGATGAGCTTGAGAATCCATCTTCTGGGTGCGTTATTGTCATATTGCTCAAAGTTTACGAGGTCTAAAAGACAAGTACATCTCTAGCGAGACGAAAAAGGACCGTACCGCCACGGAGAATGTGTTTGATCTACTGAAGAGGTCAGGCGTGTCCTACTTTCACCGCCACAATGTACACTTATCCCGCCTCATGATAGTGGCAGTTGTTTTGACTATGAAGATTTAGGACGTGATGGGTGAGTCTGAGTATGACAAGCACTTGGTTAAGCTCGCTGCGCATGATCTAGAAGATGACGATGATGAGGAAGGCGGAGAGGATGAGGGAGCCTATCCAGAACTTGAGATCGCCACGCCCACAAGTGCACGTTATCTGTTGCAGACAAGCTCCACGCACAAGCGCCCTCCATCTCCCGTCTATGGCAAGGTAGGCTTCACCTTCACCTCACAGGAAACATTTTGATGTCTGTGCTAACTTAGGTACACAGGTAAAACCTGCGTTGTCTTTTGTTGGGAAAGGTCCTGGATAGTTCTTCTCTCCAACAGCTCAAGTGGACCACCAACGCCCGAAGACAAGTACACCCGATCACTCCAGCAAAGATTGTGTCTCTTTGATGAGTTTGAAGTTGTCAGATAAATTTATGAATCTTGTTTCTTGTGGCGCCATGAAGAGAAAATCAAGAAGAAAAGGAGCAGGAAAAGGAAAAGGAAAAAAGAGAACGAAAAACGAAGAGAAAACGAACACGAAAACGAAAAACGAAACGGCTGAGCCATGGAGAAGCAGGAGGAGGTCACGTACGAACTCGAGAGCGGCCATGTGCGCACTGCTGGTGGCGGTGATGACGGCATAGATGGGCGAACCACAACCAGTATCCTTAAGAACATCGACATCGGTGAAGACGGTGGGACCACGAGGTCATCATCATCGTCATCGTTCTTGTTGTTATGGGCGGAGCTACCGGTGGAGCTGGCGTGGGTGATCTTCAAGATGGCAGGGCGGCTCATGTGGCCCGTGTGCCTTCGTGTCTGTCATCAGTGGAATGCACAACTCACCCAACTCATCACCAACATCAAACAACAGCAGCCCCGGCGCCAGGAGCTCCCAGTGATTGCTGGTGGATTGACCAGAGGAATCTTTTATGCAGAGGGACTGGCAGCTGAAGGATGGCTTTCTGTGCTTCAATGGGCGCGCGCCGAGGGATGTCCATGGACCGTGTCTACTTGTCAGGCAGCAGCAGGAGGAGGCCATCTTGAAGTTCTGCAATGGGCGCGCGCCAATGGATGCCCCTGGAATGGTATGACTTATCACGCAGCGGCACAGGGTGGTCATCTCGACATTCTTCGATGGTTGCATCCGAACGGATGTCCCTTGAGCGAGTGGACTTGCCGTGGAGCAGCGAAAGGCGGCCAGCTTGAGACTCTGCAATGGCTGCGTGATAACGGGTGTCCCTGGAACGAGTGGACTTGCATGGAAGCAGCTGGAGGAGGCCATCTCGAAGTTCTGCAATGGGCGCGCGCCAATGGATGTGAATGGAGTGAGGAGACTTGTTCTGCAGCAGCCAAAGGTGGCCATCTTGAAGTTCTGCAATGGGCGCGCGCCAACGGCTGCCCATGGGACCAGTGGACTTGTGAAGGAGCAGCCCATGGTGGCCATCTTGAGGTTCTGCAATGGGCGCGCGCCAATGGATGTCCATGGGATTGGGGCACTTGTTCTGCAGCAGCAGGAGGAGGCCATCTTCAAGTTCTGCAATGGGCGTGCACCAACGGCTGCCCATGGACCGAGTGGACTTGTGAAGGAGCAGCCCATGGTGGCCATCTTGAAGTTCTGCAATGGGCGCGCGCCAACGGCTGCCCATGGGACCAGTGGACTTGTGATGCCGCAGCCCGAGAAGGCCATCTCGAAGTTCTGCAATGGGTGCGCGCCAACGGCTGCCCCTGGACGGTCTCTGCCAGTTCAGGAGCAGCCGAGAATGGCCATTTCGATGTGCTCAAATGGCTGCATCAGAATGGCTGTCTGTTTGACGAGTCCACTTGTGAACGAGCTGCACGAGGAGGTTTCCTCAACATTCTCAAGTGGGCGCATGACAATCAATGCCCTTGGAGCAAGAAGACGTGCGCAGCAGCTGCAGCGGGAGGTTATCTTGATTGCCTGCAATGGTTGCACGCCAATGACTGTCCCTGGGACGAGCTGACCTGTGCTGACGCTGCTCAGCATGGCTATTTGACAGTTTTGCAATGGGCACACGCCAATGGATGTCCATGGGATGAGCGCACCTGTACTGCAGCTGCTGAATCTGACCTTCTCGAAGTTCTTCAATGGGCGCGCGCCAATGGCTGTCCTTGGAGCGAAGACACTTGCAGTGAAGCAGCACGTTATGGCAACCTTGAAGTCCTTCAATGGTTACATTCCAACGGATGCCCATGGAATGCGAGAACTTGTCACGGATTAGCATCTGGACATCTTAATGTGCTGGAATGGATGTCCGCAATCAATGAATCTGGCCCATGGGAGCAAGAAGGTGCGCCAGTGTGATACAGCATCTATCCTGATTTAAGTGTACTCACGTCATAACCAGAATTTGAACTCGCATGAGCCACAGTGGCCAGGGACCTGAATTTCAACACACGTGCACTTCTGCGTTAGGAAGATGAGGTGCAAGAGCAAGGGGTGATCACCCTGCCAAAGTTCCTGTCTCACCTTTTACGATGAATGTTCATTCAGGATTCTAGCTTTTCTTACTTTGACCTTTGTTTGCTTGCACGCCTGTGGTTCGTGTGCCTAACACTTGCTCGATGAGCTGAACATAGTCAAAGTAAGTTATCAGGTCATGCAATAAGAGCATTGGAAGGAACCTGCTTGGCGCATCCGGTAATGTGCTTGAAGCGGTCAGGCCCAAGTTGAATGCCACCATACCAGCGAGTCACGACCACAAGTGTATTCGTCACATCCATCCGCTCCAGCATATACAGCAGTTTATCTCCCGCGCCTGCATTGGAGTGATCAGCCAGTTGGACACAACTGTTAAATGCTAGGCTGAGGGCACCTGTCTCCCCATCATCGTCGCGGAAAGCAATCTGTGAATAAACCATTAGCGAGAGTGCAAGCCAGAGCACACCCAAACGTACCAGTTGGCCATCGGCTCCTTTGATTCGATAAGCAGCGATGTTGTGGGTTGCATTTGCCACCTTTTTGTCCCTGAGCAGATCTGCCATGGCCACGTCGACCTCGGCCGTTGATTCAACATGAACAAGATGGGCCTGTCATTCTCTACGTTACACAGAATCGAAACTCTCGAACTCATATACAATTGAGGTACATACCACAAACTTACCTATAACATCATCATCATCATCATCAGGTCAGCTTCTGCGTTTGGAACTGCTTAGATGGACATGTTTGAGAAACATACTCTTTCGGTCCGTCACCGGTTCTCCTCGAATCCAATCCACTCGTGGTCCCGCATAACTTGAATCCGAGCCGCTATCCTCTGCTCTGTCCCTGTGTGCCGTAGAATGATTCAATCAACCACATGAATTGATGAATGTCTAAAGGATGAGCTGATCGCCAACCTACCGAGAATGCGAAACAGTCGAGGACTGCGAGAGGTGGGCGTTATAGTCTTCTTCACTCCATCCGATACACGTCAGCAGGCTCTCCCGTAGCCACTCGATCCACGTGAAGATGATGACCGAGCCTTTCTGTGTCTCGAAGAGCTCAGTCATGGCGCGCTTCACTACTTCCTCGTCCTCCCGACGCATCCACGCCGATGACACCGAGAATGCAGGCGGCTCATCGGATGGATACCGTGCGTGCACCGTATACCGGAGCACCGCCGGCGGCAGCTCCCACTCTGCCGCTGTTGTCCACGGTCTTTGCGGACGAATCATCACCTGCACATAAATTTCGAAATTGAATTGTAAGTATATCCAGTCCTCGATTATTTTTGAAAATATTAAATATTAAATATAAATTTCTAGAAAAAAACAAATATCCTGAAAAAAGTTGAGGAAAAAGAACCGAAAACTCCTTGTCCCCCAAGCGTGTGAGGTCGTCAGCGTAAATGGATTCGAGCACCGCCACCTCGTCCTCCTGTGCCCGTTGGTTCTCGTCCGCCATGCTCTTCCAAATTCTTTGATAAATTGCAAAGTGTTTGTAAATTACTTTCAGTTTCGCAAACTGTCAAGTTTGTCTGAAATCTCATCATACCACAAATTTTTGTGGTAGCCCAAGCAAGATCACAGACGCGTGGAGCAGAAGGGCACAAGAAATCGAATGGATCCGTTCGAATGGCGCGACGATGGGCCCCATCTTCACTCGTCATCAGAATATGGTAGGACGACGGCACCCTCTCGTCGCCATTTCAGTTCATCAGCCACCACATCCGATGTGACGACGAACAGAAGGGGCAGTCCTACTCGCCACGTCGGCGTGGGCACACAGCCGCCCCCTGCCGCCTCTGGACTCCCGAATCGCCATCCTTATGTTCATCAACATTATTATAGCGCGAGGGCAGTGCCGACTTCTCCCTCTCGGCATTCCCCTACACGACCCGGCCGAAATGAAGATGAGATGCACCGAGCGGGGCGTGGTGGGGTGAGAGATGAGGTTGATGGAAAGATGAAAGATGGGGAGATGGAAGAACTGGCAAGGAGGCCGGCAGTGGGTGACGAGAGGCCTCTCGTCCTTTCTTCCGCCTCAGCTACGCGCCGCGCACTCATGCCTGAGTCAGCTGAGGTTCAAACATTTATTTATATTTTATTTTGATAAGGAAATAATAATTAAATAAAACAGACAAATACGATCAATAATTCAAAATGATGAAAATCGTTGCTAACAGTTCGCGTTCACAGCGCACGTTGGCGGCCATACAGAAGGCGCGTGAAGTGTTGCAGGAGGAGGATCTCGTGATCGATCAGTACACGGCCTTCGCGCAGCTGCTTGCTGCCTTCAACGATGAGGAGAATCTCGATGTGCGTCCGCTCTCTAGTGTGGATCATGAGTGAGCGTACTTAAGAATTGGGTTGGCGCAACAGTTGAGTGATGAAGGCGAGTGGAAGGAAGGCTGGGAAGAAGACCTGCGGGAATGGAAAGAAGAAGGTCGCCGCTTTGCTGCTCGTGAACCGGATCTTTGGTAAGATGCATTCTTGTACTCTGGCTGCCCTGATGCTCGGATTCTCACTGATCTCGTATGCGTGCTTCATGCAAAGGTTCTTTGTGACTTCATTGCTGGCCACGAAGAATAAGGAGCTCAAGCGTCTAAGGTGCAAGCTCGCCTATGTAAATACCTCACATTCTTCCTACAAACAACGTATTGCGCAGAAGATCAAGGTATGCCTCTTGTGTGTAATGACCGATCCAGGGATGCTGACGATAAGTTGCCACCGCCATGCATGCCCACTCACTGCATGCAGAATATTTTGGATGACAATGAGATGCTCAAGCAGCGGTTAGGCGAGGATGACGCAGTACAAGGTAGCCAAGTGTTGAGGCTGACGTCTACGCATGCTAAGGACGAACGAAAGCGACGGCAATACGATCGCCTTCTTGGCTCGGTTAGCGTTCTTACTCGTAGCGACAAACACACAAAGCAGAAAGCAGATGGTACCTAATCTTATGTTTGACTGGCCGAATCGATGTATAACCTGTGGCTGCGCCACCAGAATTGGAGATACAGCTTCACAAAGCGTATGATGAGTTAGATCAAGAAAATCAAGTGCTGCGAGAACGTCTGCAGGCAAAGGAAAGAGAGAATGAGACCCTAACCAGAGAGATTGCCCACGTACACACTATTGCGTTCCCTCATGACCTGCTGAGCGCTAGCTTATCACGGTTGTCTGCAGGTGAGAGCAGCGTTATTGCAGGCCGAAAGCGAGCTCCAAGAGACTACCAGCAAGATGGAAAGTATGCGCCGACGTATCGCGCTTCTCCACAAGCATAACGAAGAGCTGACCAGCAGCAAATCTTACGAGGATGCCGACACCCTCCCTTCGCGAGATCGTCCACCTCAAATGAACGGCAGTGGGAAGTTCCCCAATGATGTGCGAAAGCCATCAAGTAATGGAGGATCGTCCCGTTCAAGCACTGAAGCTGGTGATACTCGAACCAGAACGACCGGAGCTTCAGAGTCGACCCACAGTGCAAGCGTCCGTAATGACGATGTGCAGCGCCCATACGTGTTCAGCTATCGACAGAACAGAGATGGCGCTGAGGATGACGAAGATGATGCCGCAACGCTGCGCACCTCCTCTCATTTACGTAAGCAGCAGCCAACAACTGACGCCGGGCCAGGATCTCGGCGACCCGACAAGCTAACAGTGCCAGTGGTCACTGTTTCGTCGGCAGCAACTCCTGCATCTCCGCTATCGCCTGTGTACCAACAGGAAAGCACTGAGGAACTCTTATGTCGGCCGAACAGTGGCGTTCGTCAAGGAAAGGACGGTGATGACGGTAAGAAGGATAATATTGTTGAGGATCTACGGCAGCGATTGGCAATGCTGTCAGCTCCAACCTCGCCTTCATCATCGCCATCAGGTTCGTCTAAAGTTCTGCCTACTGCGCCACGATCAGCACAAGGCGCATCCTACGGAGTGAACCCCACAAGGGCATCAACCTTGCCATCAGACCTTCCCAACTTGGTGGCGGATGAAGAGGAGGCAAGCGCCAAGCGAAGAAGCCGGAGCAATAGCCGAACTGGGCACGAGAAGCCTGAACCTACTCGCTCGCGTGTGGTTGGGTCAAGCGCAGGCCCAGCTCCTTTGGATGACTCGGAGGAGAGCCTACTGCGTCGGGATCGGGAGGTGACGAGAGAGGTAGAAGATCTACTGTCCCGTCTCAGTACCCTTCGACAAACTACCGCGGCAGTGGCTGACTCTGCCGCGCCGAAAGAGTCATCATCATCCTCAACAAAACGAGGTGCAGTGGAACCTGACAGAAGCCAACCAACAGTTGATTCCTGGTTTGAGGATGTCATGGAGCGCCAAAGACAGCTGCGTGGCGAGCTGAGCCGCAGTCGTACCGTTATGGAGGAGCTTCGTGGCGGCCACGACCAAAGGAAGAATAGCTTCGGACGTGAGAACGGAACACGGCTGCCGAATGTCCGATCGAGCTGGAACGAAGATGCGCAAACGAAGCAAGCTGAAAAGGGGAAGCAGCGCCAGCACAACCATCAAAGAAAGGGGACCGCCGATGCAGACAGCGACATC
>CDEZ01019781.1:0-36497 GCA_000826365.1 Acanthamoeba royreba
TGCGCGCAGGAGGCCGCCAAGCAGGGCGTCAAGCGGTTCGTGGAGGTGTCGACGGCGCAGGTGTACGAGGCCAGCAGCAAGGCCAAGGACGAGTCCGGCAAGGTCGACCCCTGGACCAACCTCGCCAAGTGGAAGCTTCAGGTCGAGGAGGACCTCAAGAAGATCTCCGGCCTCGACGTTGTCATCGTCCGCCCCGCCATCGTCTACGGTACTGGCGACAGGACTGGCATCGGTACGACGCGCGTCCCCTTTCATTTTTTTCATTTTGTTTCATGCCTGTAAATCTCAAAATTCATCGGCCCACGAGTGGTTCGTTGTCTTCAAACTAACCTTTGTGGGGGGGGGGATCATAGCGCCTCGCATCATTTGCGGAGCCATCTACAAGCACCTGGACAAGAAGATGAAGTTCCTGTGGAGCGGAGACCTCAAGATCAACACTGTCCACGTCTCCGACGTCGCCAAGGCCCTCTTCCACCTCTGCAAGCACGGTGAGGCCGGCGCCACCTACAACCTTGCCGACAAGAGCAACACTGGTAACCGCCTCACTCTTTCTCTTTTCCTCCTCTTCTGAGTACCCCCGGGAAACTTAAACTGACCACACAACAGACCAGGAGCTGGTGAACAAGCACCTGGCCAGCATGTTCGGCATCAAGACCGACTTCCTCGGAAGCGTCAAGTCGAACCTCGCCAAGGCGCTGGGCATGGACGCCGTGACGTCGCAGGTCAACGACAAGCACGTTGCCCCCTGGAGCAAGATGACGAAGGAGAAGGGCATCGAGGTCACCCCGCTCTCGCCCTACCTCGACAAGGAGCTGCTCGGTAACAACCCTCTTTCCGTTGACGGATCGGCCATCGAGAAGACCGGCTTCACCTACGACGTGCCTGAGTTCAGCGAAGCCAAGCTGAGGGAGTGGGTGGCCTACTACACCCAGCTCAAGCTCTTCCCTGAGGGCTACCTGCAGTAAGCAGCAAGCAGCACAGGCAAAGGGCCGGTGGTGGAGGGAGGCCGCTCCGTAGCGCAGCGAACCGTGGTGGTGTACCCGCCCCTCCTGCCCGGTTTGATCTTAACTCTCTCTCACACATATATACCATATATTTCGTGATCCATCACCCTCTCCCTCCCCCTCTGCGGTGCTGGAATCAGCTTCCGTCCTTCTCGGTGTCAAATAAACCCCTGTTTCACTATCGCCGCCAGCACTGGCCTCTCAGCTTAGCATCTGCACGAAGGAAAGCTTGCTGTCGGTGTACGGCGGGTAGCGAACGGCAAGGTCGAACTTGGTGGTCTTGTTCAGCACGCTCTTGTGGTGCGAAAACAGATCGAAGGTAGCTTGTCCATGGTACGCTGTTGGTCCACCCCCACTGTAAGTTGGCGATTGTGAAGTTCGATCTGACATGACGCACCTCCTATGCCACTGTCGCCAACTCCGCCAAAAGGAAGGGCGGGCACGGTGTAGTGCATGAGGGTATCGTTGATCAGCGCTCCACCGCTTATGGTATCACTGTGAGGTCACAGGGCACATACATCAGCTCTGATACGAAACAGGAAGAATGCTTCAATGTGGATGATGAATCGTACTTGAGCACCATATCCGCGTGCGAAGCTATCTTCGAGAACAAATATAGAGCCAGCGGGCGGGGTCTGGTGGAGAGGTGGTGGCAAGGTAAGAAGAGAGCACACAACAAAGATGCCTGATAGTACCTCTTGTTAATGAAGCGTATAGCTTCTTTCAGAGACTTGATTGTGAATATAGGGAGGATAGGACCAAAGATCTCATCTGCCATCAGCTTGAGATCGAGCGGGCCGCCCTTGCCTGCAAATACCCACAAAACGCATCAGTTGAAGCAGGGAGAATGCAGTAAAAGGAGGAAACGAAGGCCGTTACCCTTGCGTATCCAGTCGCCTTCGAAGAGCACGAGAGTGGGCGAGACATAGCGATCGTTTTCTATGACTTCGCCGCCCTTCTCATTCAGAATCTTGATGCCTTCCTCCTCGCGTCCGCGCAACTCGTCCAAATAACCCGAAAGACGTTTGACGTGATTGCTCGATATGATGCGACTAAAGTCCTTACTCTCTTTGGGATCTTCGCCGTAGAATTCCTTGATCACTTCTTTCAGCTTATCAACAAACTCGTCCTTGATGGCATCATGCACCTATGTGTGGTTCGCTAATGAGGGACCGCTCTCGGGCAGATAAACTTGTGTTGAAGGCCAGAGTACCAGCACATAATCTGGCGCGATGCAAGTCTGGCCAGCATTCCAGAACTTGCCCCATACCACTCTACGAGCAGCAGGCTCGAGGTCCACCTTGCTGTCGATGATGCATGGACTCTTTCCACCTACATATTCGTTAATTAGATGTCCTCCATTCTTCCTTCAACTGTTGTAGCAAGTACCAAGCTCAAGGGTAACTGGAGTGAGATGTTCGGCAGCCGCACGCATGATGATTTTCCCCACTGCACGCCATGAATTGTGAGGCCACACGCGAGGCAACACAAAAATGAGTAGAGAGCTGGACCTGAAGTGCTGCCAGTGTAGAAGATGTGGTCGAATTTATGGCGTAGAATGGCGGTTGTCTCCGGAATAGCACCTTCAACCACCTTGACAGCCTCCTGATCCAGGTACCTAATACACTCAACCATAAGTCGAATGTGTTGGAGTTGAACTTCAATATCTGCTTGTCGTACTTGGGAATGAGCTCGTTCACTAGCGCTGATGAGTTCTTGGCCAACTCTGAGGGTTTGATAAGCACTGCGTTACCGGCAGCCAGGGCTCCCTGAATGATGGGAGCCCAAGATGAGGGAGAACGTCATAAAGATGCTAAACTGCGGTGTGTCCGTACCACCAATGGAGTCAAGCAAAGACTGATTGGGTAGTTCCACGGAGCAATGATGAGCACCACACCTAGCGCGCAACCACTTTAGTTTTGGATCAGATTCAAGAGCACGATATCGAACGCACCGAGAGGCTGCTTGTGGATTTCGGATGTCGATAGACCTTTCATTTGGGCTAAGGGTGTGGATACTTTGTGCGGATGCGCCCATGACTTCGCCAAGGAAGGAAAGATAGTCAGCTATGGTACGGCGGAATGATGACAATGAGTGTTGTGTCGAACCTTGAGATGGCGGAGCGCCAGATCGATCTCGCTGATCGTGCCACTGATCTCCGACAGGACTGTTTCCATTCGGCATCGCCCCAAATCCTGGTGGAGGACCTCGATGATCTGCTCTTCGTTCTCCGTCACCAGGTCGCGTAGTGCCTTCAATTGGTCTGTTTACGCACACGCATGACGCGCATCCAACACACATCATGACCGATGAGACACAGTTTCGAAGAACTAGAGCTGAAGTCAGGGCGAACTTGCCTCGACGCCAATCGAGAGATTGCGTCTTGCCCTTGTTGAAGGTACGTCGGAGGGCCGCAACCGTCCTGCTGATGTCGGGGAATTCCTCATCCTACCACCACATCCCATTCATCATCATCGCCACCACCATCAGCATCGTCATCATCATTCGTGTGACCTTCGCCATCATTGTCATCATCATGGTGATGCCAAAGGGAATATCACCACAGGGGAGAGAAGCGCACCACATATCCATCCTCCTGCTCTTCTTCCTCATCTTGCTGGTCCTCGTGCTGGACAGCCTCGTGCTTGTCCTTACCCTTCTCCTTCTTGTTCTTCTTCTTGTCCTTCTTACGGGGCGTCTGCCCTTCGGCCTCCTCTTCCTCGTGACCGGTGGCGTCGTTGTTGTCTTTAGTGGCTGCCTCCTCCTCCTCCTCGCCGGCGGCCTCTCCGCGAGGGGAACGAGGGCTGGCAGTGGCACTGCTTGCCGACGCCGAGCTGCTCCTCTTCTTGTCCTTCTTGTCCTTCTTGTTCTTGTTCTTCTTGTTCTTGTTCTTCTTGTCCTTCTTGTCGTCCTCGTCGTTGTGGTGAGCAGGGCTCTCCTCCTTCTTCTTCTCTTCCTCATTCAGGTCCTCCGGAGCGGAGGTTTCCTCCTCTTGCTCCTCCTCCAGCACCTTCTTCTCCTCGGCCACCTCCACCTCCTGTTGGGGTTCTGCTTCCATCTGCGGTTGAGTTGAGTTGGGAGAGTGTCTATGCTGCGCGCCGTCAGTGGCTCCACACTCGCCGGCTTCTTTGGGAGAGTTTTCTTCCTCGTTTCTACGCCGACAAGAAATGGCCCATTTCTTCCAATCGGAAAATTTTGAACAAAGCACAAGCATAGAAGGGAACAGGGTGCCCAACCAAGGTACTCAAGATAAACCACACCAGCCATGGAAGTAGTAGGAGTGGGTAAACCACATATGTTGGTACAACAAGATGACAACGACAAGAACAAACAAGTTCAAGAGGCATCGAAGGAAGAGCCGCAGAGAGGGCACTTGGTGGAGGCAGTGGAGAGCCACTGAGTGATGCACTCCGAGTGGTAGCAGTGCCCGCATCGCGGGAGCTCCTTGAGGGCCTCGCCCACCTCGAAGGCGGACATGCAGATGGTGCACCGCTCGGTCGCCTCCAAGAGCGGCGAGCCGACCTCTACGGTGCGCGAGGGGAAGGTGTCGATCACGTTGGCCGACACGGTCTTGGGCTTGACGGTAGAGTCCAGCATAAGCAAGAGCTCGTAGTCTTCTGGAGTCAGCTCACGATTGAGCAGATCGTTGAGCTGTTGCACTGTCAGGCCGCAATCGACGTGCCTGCCCCGGTCGATGGCCGACGTGACCTCTCGCTCATAGCGAGGAATGTTTTGTGGTGGGTCGTGATGCGTGTGGCTGACGGCCTGCTGACGGCTGGCGTTGCTGCTCGAAGCGGTGTTGGCGTGGGTGGTGGCTGAAGTGCTGGCCGGGGAAGCAAGGCCGTGTCGGAAGGACCAGTAGTCAATGGAACGGTACTGCAGGCCGCGGGTGGCGTTGGCCTGCTGCACGACGAATTGCGAGGCCTTCCTCGCGGCGCGCTCGTTGTTGAGTCGCTCGCTTCGGGCCGAGACGCATCGGTCCAGCCGTTGTCGTGGTCGCTTAAGGTTGCGCGTACGCCGACGGCTCACGGTCGACGACGGGAAGCGGCCGCCGGGCGTGTCCATCACGCGTGCGGCCTTCTTCCACTCCATCGTCGCGCGTCGCTCCCACCAATCGGTCTCCTCCCACTCTTCGTGTGACTCTACAAAGTCCTGCTCCTCCACGCCATCCTCCTCTTCTTCGGTCATCAGATCGGACACGTCGAACCGGTCGAGGTAGTACTCCTCCTCGTCCTCTTCGTACACCTCATCCCGATTGCATTCCTCTATCTCGTGATCGTGGGCCACTTGAGTCCATTCGTCTTCTTCAAACTCGACGCGGTCACCCTCATCATCGACGTCGTCATCGGTGGTGGAGGAGGCAAGGAGACCCTCCTCCCCACTCTCCAGCTCGTCCTCTTCCTCTTCGTCGTCGGAGCCCAGCTTGTCCTTGCCCTTCGCCAGTCGCCGCCGTTCGGCGTCCGTCATTGCGTCGGCGCCGTGACGGTGAGTGCGGCTCTGGTGGTGGTGATGGCGTTGGTCGTGCTGGTACTGCGCGAAGAAGAGAGCGAGCAGGGCGTGGGTATCGTAGGGCTGGTGGCTGTTGTGGGTGGCAACATCGCGCCACCCATTACCTTCGCCGTAGTCCTCAACAAGTGTAGTAGTGGTAGTAGTAGACATGGGAGTCCTCAGGGCAGCGGCCATCGTGTGAGGCCAAAAAAAAAAAGAAAAAGCGAGAGGGTACTAAGGAGTTGTCTACTTGCTCTTCTTCTCTCTACAATTTGGAGAGAGAGACAAGAAGTACACAACGAGAAATAGACCCGAACAACCAAACAGCGAAGTGTTTTCGCTTACATTTGCATTCCTGGTTTTTTCTCCTGTCCGGTGTAGCGTTTCCCGAATCTTTTCCACGTTTCTCTTCACATCCGTTACGGTACCATGACAGGAATTTATGGAATTGATGGAATGTTGCAGTTTCGCGCCCGGATAAATTCAGGAGGACGTCAGCTAATTGGTTCTTTTCCCTAAAGAGAAGAACCGATTGGTGCAGAGGGCTTTTGTTCCGCAGCCCAACTAACAGCGGGGGGTACGCGAGAAGGTCACGTTGTGGAATGGTGTTGGGAAGGATGCACGCAGGTTGTGAGGCAATCTTGCAGCTACAACCAGCCTGCGGCAGGTTGGCAGCACATTCAATACAGAAATGTCTTGCAGACTCGACCTTCGGTGCGCGGGTCTCTTTCTTGGCCGAGCGTGCATTTTTCTCATTCTTGTGTAGCTTGGCGGGAAACAGACCTGAGCTCTTCTCCAAACGCCCACCCCGTTTTCCCTGCGCGGCGCATCGTCTGGTTCCCCATATTCTCTGGCAGAGTCCGTGCCTGCATGCCGCTCTGGTGTTGCAACTGGGTCGCCCATGTATCCCGTCTCTTCCTTGGACGCTGTCCGGCCTCAGGACGAAGAAACCCGCAATGAGAAGCAAGAGGAAGAGGAATTGATCACAGTTGGTGAAGGAGGGAGGCGCGACCGATGTTTACGCAGCAGGCATTGTTCTTCTCGAACTGCTTTTCGACATTGATTTTTGGGATTACAACGAAGAGAGCCTGGCGTTCACCAAGCACCTGGAGGAACTGATGGCGGATTCAGCGCTTACCCATCAGGAGCGGTGTGCCAGGCTTATTAAGAATTTAGCCTTTGCAACTAGACAGGTACGCTTACAACCCTGTCGCACATCTGGCCTGACTCCTAACAAGTTTCTCCCGATGTTGTCAGTTCCTATCTTCTTAATTGGAGGACGGCACCTCTTGTGCGTCTTCAGAAGGAGGGTGCGCTCGCTCTCGACCTGGCACACCAACTCACAAGGCACTCGATATCAGCTCGCCTTACGGCGGCACGTGCACTGGAGCACCCTTTCTTCGCTCTGCGTGCTCAAGAATCTCCTGATGTTTGAAGTAAGTATTCGTCTCTTGTTGGTCTCCATGGATCACATACTTGGCCTTAGGTTTGGCTCCTGTCCATCCACAAAGTCGAGTGATATCACTCCGCAAGCGGAAACAGAACCGAAGCCGAAGCCTGAAGTGAAGGAAGTTATGAAAACCAATACAAATCGCTTGGTGTGTCGCGCCTCTAACGAATTTTATTTGTTGGGCTGGCTTCAACTTCGTTGGAGGCGATAGTCCTCAGCGAGCTGTGTAAAGTTATCAGCATCGTCATCGTCATCTTCATCATCCTCATTATCACCCTCGTGATCCTCTCCTGTTGCAAAGTACTCATATCGTTGAAGGTTAAGCTGTCGCTTATCGTGCTGCTGCTGATGTGTACCGGTATCTCTTTCCTTATCCTTTACTGCATACGAGGCCTTGAGCTCTTCATAATAGGCCTGCAAGCGTTCGTGGATCTCAGTGAAGGTGGGTCTGGCGTGTTGTGCGAGGATGAGTCCACCAGAACACGGTAGGTAGCTTTGAGGAGGCGCACCGCAATGCCGGATCTTGCTCCCAACACTGCTTCATGATCTCAGCAAGCACTTCATCACACCCAGGCGGCACTGACAAGGTGATGTTCTCTTTGCCCACCTTGACCGCCACCTGCAATGCATCGTCCTCTTCCCATGGGAACTGCCCGGTAACCATCTCCCATAGTAGTACACCAAATGACCATGCATCCGACGCTTCAGAATAAGCCTTGTTAACGATGGCTTCTGCTCGTCAAGAATGCATTAGGGCACTCATCAGGAGAGTATCAGCTTGCGCTTGCGTACCCGGCGCCATCCACTTAACAGGGCCTATGTTGCTAACAGTAACGCCTGAGTTGGATTTGACACGGCTTAAGCCAAAATCGGTGATCACCGCTCGGAAGCCGGATTTGAATGAGCCTCCTACGAGCACATTGCGCGCTGCGATGTCTGTCGGAACTCATCAGGACACACCAAGGATTCATAACAAGAATAGTCGAGGGTATACCTCGATGGATGACACTCTCTCTGTGTAGATGGAGAACGCCCAGAGCGGCATCCGCCGCCAGCTTCACCACGAGCGGTAAAGGGATGGGCGGTGTTGGGTTGATTGATCGCTCCTCATCAGAAGGACCCTTCGTGTTGTTCTTTCGCCTGTACTTGCGGTAGAACTCGTGGATAGACCCCATTTTGTGAAACTCGGTCACCAGCCACATACAGTGACCCGTTGTCACGGCGCCGAAGAACGTGACGATGTTGGGATGATGACCCAACTCCCTGCGGTGGGTAGATATACATAAGTTAGGGGCATTCTGCCCGGCACTCACCATGGGAAACAGGTCAGCCTGGTACTGCATCAGGGAGGCCTCCTTCCGGAACTCCTCCTTGGCCTTGCTGTCTATGACAGGCACGTTGAGCTGCTTGACCGCACACTCCACACCTCGCCACTCGCCTTTGTACACTATGCTGAACGCGCCTGCATTCGCATTCACAACAGCATTCATGAGGACAAATCCCCGGGGAAAGGGCAGAGAGGAGAGACGTGCCGTAGGACAGCGGCTCCTGCTGCAGCAAAATGATGTCTTCTCTGCGTAGCTCGCGATAACCGAGCCTGGCGGAGGTCAGGACGCCTCCTCCTCTTCTCCCCGCAACCGTGCGTTCCTCCTCCGTCGCATTTTTTCCCGGTTCCTCTCCCACATCACCATCACCTTCGTCTTTCTCGTCTTCATCGTCGTCTTCATCGTCCTCGTCCTCGTCCTCGTCTTCTTCTTCCTCTTCGCTGGTGGTGTGGAGGTCCGCTCCTCCGGTCTCCTCCGCACGCGTGCTGGGGTGTTGGCGGCCGCCATGAGGCCGAGGAGGAGAACCTCCTTTCTCGCGGTCGGGTCCCATACTGCGCCACCACACCCACCCGAGAGGGGCAAACACAAGGACCGTTAGGAGGGCCTGCAGCTGCGCGTTGATGTGCCACGAGAGGCCGAACGCTGTCGCCAGCGTCCTCAAGATGAGGAGCCCGATGGTCACCAGCGCCGCTTCAAACACCCCCGCCATAGCAAGAGGTGCCTACACCCCCTCCCGGTTCAATCGTTCCTCCCCTTCCTCTCCTCACCTTCTTTTGGTGTTGTGCCCGAGAACAAAGAAAATCCAATGAATAACTTACATATTTTAAATCACTCAAGTTTTTGGAATGCTATGTCGTGCAATTTGATAAATGTGAAGAACGCATTCTGGAAATGGAAGGGAAATTGTTTTCCTCGTGTAAAGGGACAACAGAAGCGGGGAGAAGCGGCAACCGATAACGGAAGAGAACCCACGGTCGGCTGTCAAATAAGAGGAAGAAGAGGAAAGAAGAAGAAGAAGAGGAGCAAGTAGAGGAGGCCGAGTAGAGGGATCACGAGGTTCCGTCCGACACGCCTTGGGTCACCACACACGCGAGGAAGACACAAAAGTGTAGAGAGAGTGTGAGGAAGAGGCGCCACCATGGACGTCGTCGAGTACTGAGCCCTTCAAAACAATATATTTATATTTTATATTTATAATATTCTTTATTTTATGTTTCAAATGAATTTTGTATAAAGGAAAGTGTCATTTACTAACGTTTTCTTTTTTCTGCTGTGTTGCTCAAATGAATATCACAAAATATTTTCAAAAAATAATAAAAATGGGCAGTGTGTTGGACCCGATCGTGGACGTGCCGGCGGACTGGTTCAAGTCACACTTGACGGTGCGGGTGGTGAACTACATATTCTACGGC
Organism: Acanthamoeba royreba; assembly: GCA_000826365.1. Classification (NCBI taxonomy): domain Eukaryota; phylum Discosea; order Longamoebia; family Acanthamoebidae; genus Acanthamoeba; species Acanthamoeba royreba. Next base: position 9,680 of record CDEZ01019781.1, read on the forward strand.
CTCATGGTCTTTGAGATCCTGGTCCTCGAACTGTACAGCCACTTTGGTCCTCCCAAGAAGCGCCTCGTGCCCTGGAAGAAGGCCGCACTCCTCACATTCTACGCTTGCGTCATCGCTCAGGCCGTCGGTATCCTTCTCTCTTTGAACTTGACCGTGATTTCCCTTGGGCTCACTGGTGTGTGCCTCTCTCTGCTGATGTAGTGCGCATAGTGCTTACGTACCACAAAGAGCTGGGCGCTAAATACGTGCTCAACCGATACATCCCTGTCCTCCTCTCCTACACCATCTCCATACTTCTCGTTCTTCATTGGTACGCACTGGGGATTGATTGATTGTGTGGGTGTGTGTGCACGCCACATTCGTAGTTGATCACTGATCGTAACTTGACGCTTAGGCTGAACAAAATCAAACGACAAGTCTACCGAATATGGCAAATGATGTTCATCAGTCTCGGCTATCTTGGTTTCTTCTTTGTAGTATGGCTTCAAGTCAACTATGCCGTCAAGGGTCAACCTACTGCCGAGGTTGACAAGTACTACTCGGTGATATTCTCTATGTTGTACATGGTAATCGTTATCATCTGCATATTCATCTTTGTTTCCTATCGGTACGTTATCCACAAACTGCTGCCACATACTGACTCATCGCGAATGCAGGAATCGATTCGGTAGATTGACACGTTCAGTATCGATGCCCGTCAAGTATGCCTACTTCGCGCTGTGCCTTTCATGGGTCGGCTTGATTGCCGTTCGAGTCTTTGTATTCGACATTCTTTCGTATTACGTGTTCGACGTACTTCACAGCGAATGGCTTGTATTTGCCAACGAAGTGGTACCCATATTTCTTGCAATACTAGTGCGTAAGGCCGGTGATCTCCTCCTCAAGCGTGATGATTACGAGGTACGACGATTATGCCCCACTGACGTCATCTCTGGAGTCCCCTGACCTGGTTGCCCCCATCAGGCAATGCGTGACGCTGGCATGCCCGGCTTTGTCGCGATGATAGACGACGGAACATCGAAGCCCTACCAACTTATGTCTTTCGAGATGATTAACCTCAAGGTTGGCACCCTTCTGCTCTATGACAAGTTACTCGGCGAAGGTCGAAACTCCAAGTACGTTGCCTCAACACAGCCCATAAAATAGCTCAGTACGAACGTATCTGATTTCTGTGTACCGTTCCTGATGATAGAATCCATGAAGCTACAATGTTCGTCGTGTCGAAACTCGGTATAGAGGATCCTGAGAACAACTATGGTACCAAGGTGGCAGTCAAGTTATACAATAAGCCCTTCGAAACGTCCACGCGCGAAACCGATGTTATTCGTAAGCTCAGCAAACAGAAGTTCTTCGTCAAGTACAGAGGTTACATTACCACACCTGATCGCCGACTGGGTACACGCTTCCACATCCTATTTTGCCCGCTTTTGCCCACCTGAAGATGACCCACAAGAATCTGATCTTTCACATGTTCACCAACAGGGCTGGTTATGAATCGATGCGAGTACAGCCTTACGGATATCTTCCGTACTTATGGCATTACCTATCTTGACACACTGGACTACGCGCTTCAAATTGCCAAGGGCATGCAGTTCCTGCACCATAACCGCATCATTCACCGGAACCTCAAACTCACTAATATTCTGGTACGCTCGGCTGATAGCATTCCTCCTTTATGTACACGACATTAATGGAGTAATATCTTAGGCAAAGCGCACATCGGAGGAGGAAAACAAGTGGCGTATGCTCATTTCTGACTTCGACATCTACAAACAACCTGATCAAGTTCCTCTTCCTGATAACACCAATCAAACTTGGCTCAAGGCCTATCTTCCGCCTGAGGTATGACGCTTTACACTGCGTGTTGCAGTAGTCGAATCTATAATCCTCGATTTTAGATGTTGCGCAAGAGCATCTACAACTATAGTGGCGACTTTTGGGCCTACGGGTGGATCGTGATGGAGATGTCAAATGCATGCGGATTTTCTACTTTTTCGCTTAATCGCCTCGTCGTTCGTTGCAGGTATGCACTCCAAACATTGCGATTGAACCAACCTAAACTCACACCCCTTTGGCATGTCAGATTAACTGATCCTGACGCTCGAATCAATTTTGATACTATCATACACAAGCTCGACAAGATGATTGAACGGCAAGGTATGGAGATGCGCAAGGACCGGCCTCTGTCGAGACAGGTGCGAATTTGTTAGCGTTACTGTTGATACAAATAGGTATTGATCACTTCAACCAGGCGGTTGAAGATGGTTGCGATCAGCTTGAGAAGCAGATGGCCAAACAGAAAAAGAACGAGGCAAAAGAGCGAGAGGTGCTAGCCAAGCAAAGGGAACGCGAGCGGGCGAAGCAGGAAGAGAAGAAGAAAAAGAAGGAGAAGAAAGGCAAGCGAAGTGGTAGCGTGTGGGGCGATTCGGATGGTGAGAGGAGCGAGAGCGATGCCAACGATGAATCACAAGACGAGGACAGTGATTGGGATCGGCGGAGCAGCCGATCACTCTCGCCCAGGTCGAAGAAGGATGCCAAGGATACTAAAAAGTCGAAGAAGGACAAGAAGAAACGCGGCAAGGGACGCTCGCCCGAGGTCGAGGAAGAGCGCGAACGAGAGCGCGAGCGCGTGCGTCAGCGAGCTGCCAGCCGTAGTAGCACTTTCTTGCCCGTTTCTTCTTATCTCCCGACTGCTCCCGCACTCAACGTGAAGGAAATGGGTACCAAGATATCCAAGCTCATCGACATTTGAGTGAGCTACCCGACCTCATGTACGCGCCGAACAAGAAGTTATATTTATTTCCTCAGCACACCGCTAGCAAGTTTGAGCGGTCGATTCATCCCTGTTGAGGGTTCACTGACTCTGTTGGCCGAGATGACGACGCGGCGTCTGGCATGTCGTGAAATCGCCCAGGGGACCGGTGGGGATGGTGGTGCGCGGCGTTGGGAAAGGCAATAGCTCACCGGCAAGCATGGGGAACACGCGGCTCCATTCACGATCGACGACGTCATAGAAGCGTTGGTACTTGCCTTCCTTCTTGAGGATCCTACTGATCACCGGTCCGATGCCACCGGTCATGGCGAGCACGGTGGTAATCTTGCTATCCTGCATCGACGAACGACACACATACACGCAGCGTGAGTTGGCCCAAGCTAGGAAGATCAGGACAACAACGCACCCAAGTCACCACTGGGGATATCGCGGTTCCCGTTACGTTGGTGGCTTCCGTCGAACCGAAAGGACCTTGCATGCGACCTCCGCTGAGCATCACGTGGTACCAAGTGGCCGCAACACCCTCTGCACGATCACATTTTCAGTCCTCCCATGTTGAGCAGACGAGAGTAGTAAAAGGAATAGAACCGTCGACGAGGAAGAGAGGGAAGGCTCCGTAGGGGGTGATCACAGTGCTCACCACGTCCTTCTCGAATGCTATCTCGGGGATACCGCAAGCGTCATAATTGGGGATGTTTTCATCTGTGATGCACCGTTGCTATAATTCAGCTCATTCCTTCTTTCGGTTCCAGTTTGTTCAGCGGGATCGTACCCTTTGAGACGTCATTCACCGACGCGTACATGCCCTAAACCAAGATGGCCGGTGAGGTCAGCCACAACGTAGACACATGCATGAGTCTGGTTGTGACGTACGGGGATTCCCTTGAGATAGGAGTTCCACGCGCGAGCCCGCTCTCCGTTCAAGAAGACTCGCTTGTTTATGGGCACTTCCAGGTAGGGCATCTCGAGATACTTCCACTGCACAAAGAAGAGATAACTTGAGTTGGACACTGCGCAACAGGAACGGCGAAAGAAGGACTCATTGCAGACCTGTTCGTGCGAGGAGAACCACCACCCACGCTGCACAGTAATCGGACCCAGGGGAGTCGGGTAGGTCGCTGGTTGCAACAAGTCGCGCTTGTATATCCACATCTTCTCTCTTCAAGTTCTCAACCGTGAGAACAATCAGTTCGATAAGGAGAGCAATGAATAGAACGTACCGCTCAGTAGGATTATTGGCCATCGGATAGAGATCCGCGAAGAAGGTCATCAACTCACCCTCATATGGGTCATCAAGATACCCCACCTGATGAATCTTGTCAGAAGCAGGTCCCGTTCGAGGTCAGGAGTTATGTACATCAGGTGGAGAGTAATAGTTCCCTGGAGTGGGCTCTGCGCTCATGTTGACGATGGCCGTCACAGTACGGAGCTTGCCTTCACCAACGTAAAACACCGGCAGGACAGTCCTTGCCAACAGGTCCACATAGGCCTGCGTACAATCCTCGACATTTTAGCACAAGTCAAAGGTCTCCAAGAAGTAAGTACCGCATAGCGCTTGGCCAAATGGTACTGCTCACGCTGTTCCAGAGCTTCCACTGCGGCTTTCAAGCCCCAGATCCACTCTCCGTTGTCCAAGCTCGGCACGCGGGATGTCCAATCGGGCGGGACAGGGAAAAGACTCGTGTCAGTGATGACGTACCACGGCAAGAAGCCTGCAGCACGCGCCTCGATTAGCACAACAGCCACGCACAAATCCTCTCATCGTACCGCCATAACCAGGATACTGAGCGTTGAAGCGTTCATAGGCATCCATCTTTTTGGTCAGGACCTCGATCGCGTGCTGGTCGATCGACACACCCTGCTTGCTTGCAGACACGTTAAAGAGCAAGCGAGCACTGTGCCGAAATAGTTATCAACACAACAGCGACACAAGGACCTCGAAGTAAGCAGCGCTAATGACCAGGAATTGCGTCAACCAAAGATACGAGTACCGTTCATTGCCGAGCAGAGCAAGGGCGAGAAGCGACACGTGAATGGCTTCCTTAGAGGGAGCGCTAAAGTTGTGGATGGGCGGATAGAGCTCGCCCGTCTTGTAGTTGATGGTGTGGCCATCATAAGTGAGGCCTGAATGATGGTTGTAGCCGATGTCCACGAAGTGACCCTCGTGGTAGATGGCCGCATTGAGGAATTCGTTGCGCGCTTGCTCATCGTGGCGGAGCTCCGTCATCGTGTACATCGGAGCGAAGCGGCACGGAGGCGGCCAAGCGCGTCCCTCTTGTTGTTCATCCCGCTCGGCTGTCACTGCTGCCATGATGTCAGTCATGCATCCTCCCCCACCATCGGACCCATTTTGTATGATGAAAAAAAAAATTAAAAAAGCACGAAACGGAATGTGTATGAAGAACCAACAAGGGACAGCAGGACTATGACTCAGCTCTTTTTGATATAAAAATATACAAAAATCTTGCGAAACGAAAAACAAAGATCTTTTTTCGTTTGATGGTCTGAACAATCAACTTGAATCGATTCTTAAGACGACGCACCTCGTAAAGCCACAGCAGACAGCAGCGCTACCACGAAGACGACCCGTCCGGAGAGCACTCCCATGACGTTGGTTCTCCTTCACTACAGAGATAATGAGAGCTTTCGCTGGAGTGTGTCTTCGGTGTGCATCATCCTGATTGGACAAGTAATTTATCTATTATCTGCACACGACCCGCCTCATGGAGGAAGAAGGGAGAAGGCTGCTTGGCCGAGGAGCGGATGGCAGGTTTTTCAAGCCTTCGTCGTCGCAGCGTGTGGTGTACTACCGCCGGCTGGCGTACCCGGCTTGGCGCTCGGAGCTCGGCCAGGAGTACCCGGCCCAGGAGCCGGCCTGTCGCGCACAAGTGTCAGGGGTCGGTGATTCACAGTGAACACCACGGGAGAGACGAATACTGGGGCGTACTTGGGTTTGGCCTGCTTGAGCGGAGCATCCTTGACACCAAGCAGCTTCCATAGCGTCTGTCCTCTCCTGTACAGCACAGGTTCACAACGAGCTCTGATTAGAACGAATGCTCCCGCGCACGCAGTCAGTGGGACGGTACTTGACGGGCATGAGGCCGAAGGCTTGGCAACGCTTCTGGAGAGCGGGTTTCTTCTGGATGATGCTGTTGTAACATATCACCTTCTTCGATTCACCATACTTCTCCACGATTGATGACGCTAGGTCGAGTTCGGCGTCATGCTCTTCGTCATCCCTGTACGAGCTATTACAGACCGAACTTCAAGAAACGTGCGGTGAATGGCATAGACATACTCAGAGAAGAGGCCGGTGAGCACGATGTAGTTGGCCTTGGTGGATTCCACCAGGGCGAGAACCTCGTCCATTGATTCGCAGAATATGGCATTGCGACCTATCGTAAGTTGAGGTAAATAATGAGCGGATAACTCGAGAAAGCAGAAGAGTTGTGCCCACCTTGCGAAGTGAGGTGTTCCTCGGCCTCGGCGAACTCCTCATGACTCTCGGTCACGAAGATCACGGCCGGATACTCAGAACGGGCGGCAGCACGGCGTTGAGCATCCAACCTATGACGCGCAAGGAAGTCACGCACGGTTAGAGGATGAATCCTGATGGAGGAGAAGGGAGATGATACTTCTTCTTCTCCTCATTCTCTTTGCGCTTGCGCTGCTCGATCTGGAAGGACTCCACATCTTTCTGTTCGAGACGCGCAGCTTCCTCGATCTTCTTCTTCCGTTCGCGTTCCTCTTCATAGCGGATCTTCCTGAACCGCTCCCTCTCCTCTTCGGCGATCCTTTCAAGCCTCAGTTTCTCCTCCCTCCTCATCTCCTCCTTCTTCCTTTGTTCCTCTTCCTCCTTTCTCTTCCTGTCCTCTTCCTCCTGAATCTTCCTCCTCTCTTCGTCTTCGATCTTCTGCTTCTCCTCTTCCTCTGCTCTCCTCTTCATCTCCTCTTCTTCTCGTTTCTTCCTTTCCTCCTCTTCACGAGCAAGTCTCTCCCGCTCTTCCTGTTCCCTGCGGACTCTCTCTTCCTCCTCCAGTTTGCGCCTCTCAGCCTCTTCCTGGCTCAGCCTTTCCTCTTCTTCCTTTCTGATTCTCTCTTCCTCCTCTTTTCTCAGCCTTTCCTCTTCTTCCTTTCTGACTCTCTCTTCTTCCTCTCTGATTCTCTCTTCTTCCTTTCTGACTCTCTCTTCTTCCTCTTTCCTCAGCCTTTCATCTTCCTCAGCCTTCCTGATCCTTTCCTCCTCTTCCCTCCTGAGTCTCTCCTCCTCCTCTCGCTTCAGTCTTTCTTCCTCTTCTCTTCTCAGCCTCTCGGCTTCTTCGGCTTGCCTTTGTCGCTCTTCCTCTTCTTGTTTCTCTCGCTCGATCCGAGCGCGCTCAGCCGCTTCACGCTCCTCTTCCTCCTTTTTCAGCCGTTCCAATTCCTCTTGTTCTTTCTTCAGGAGTTCCTCCTCTTGTCGTCGCTTCTCCTTCAATGCTTCTCTGTGCTTCCTAATGGCCATTTCCTGAACGCATGGACCATCATCAGAATGTGCACGTGTTTACATCCTTGCCTCTCCTGAGTTCCTAGCGTACCTGTGATGCGCGAAGGCCACCACTATCTCTCCTCTTATCTTCGCCTTCCATGTACTTGTGGAAGAGCATGGCAGTGAAGGCCAGATTTAGCTTCCTCATGCCCTGCAAATACGTGAGTGAACGCTCTGCATCCGGCTTAGGGAAAGGAGCTGAGAACCTGCACGATATCGGTAGGAGTAACGAACTGATCACATCCCAACTTGCGGGCATTCTCTACCACGAACGTAGCTCTTTCCCACTGCAACATGCACACCGCATCAAGTGAGCGAGCGGTTCTCGCTACAGGATCGTGCACGAGTGGTACGTACGATGTCCTCGATTAAAAGACCATCCAATGAGCACAAGTCAGGTGCGATTTGATTCATCACTACAATGTAACCCTCCGAGTCCTGAGGAGGAGCACGTTAGGTTGATTGACATGCCGATACAATAATAACGTGCGGCAGCTTCACCTTGATGTCATCTCCGAAATTGTGGATCGCATGAACATTTGTTCCTGCTCGATTCAGCACTGTGTTGAACCTGAGATAGCCGAGACGTGTGAGGAAGATCAGAAATAGAGAGGTCGTGACGGAAAGGTGGAATGTACCATCTGAGCAGAGCAACTTCGGGGGACTTCTTGGTGATCACCGAGCCAGCTTCCGCTTTGCTTCCCTCCACTGTTGCGACCTCAGCTTTGATCTCAGTGGGCTCCGCAAAGTACTCAGCCATTTCGGGGTGTGCGTTCTGAGCTTCGTCCACCTCACGTAGAAGCTCCAACTGCAAGACGGCTTGTCAGCAATGGCCTAATTGAATACTAACTGCTACATCAGATACCTTTAGGAGCTGCCATATGAAGGCAAGGATAAGGTGCTCCTGTTTATCGACGAAGTCCTGCGGACCAATGTTGATAATGTTGCAACCCTGTCCGTTACGAGGTCCCTCTGTTAGACACACTCGCTCGGGCCTCTCTCTCTCTCCTTTGCTTTCTTAGGACGGGGTACGCACCAGTTCTTTGGCAGACTCGATAGCGGCGCTGTGGTTAATCATAATATTGAAGATGTCCTTCGCCTTAAAGTTGGTCTTCCTCTTCTCCATCGTGCCGGGAGCGATCCTTTCTATCAGTTTGCTGCACTCGCACGAGAAAAGAGGTGTGAAGAGACGATTTTGCAATCGACCAACCCGATTAACGTCGAGGAAAGAAGCGGGTGTGGTATGAAGCGGATCGTATGAGGGTGAGCAGCGTACCAGAGCAGGGTACCCTTGGAGACGACCTCAAAGAGGGCTCTGCTTTCAGGGTCCATGGGGAGCTGATCCTGAAGATCGGGATCGGCCGCGAGAAGCTGGTTGATGCGGACGCAAAAGGCACGCTTCTCGCCCGACGTGTAGGTGTGGTAGGCCGCACCACCTGCGGCCGCGCGTACATCAGTGAGGGAGGGCTTCCTCTTGGTTGCAGCAGCTGCCGTCCTCAACCTGCTCGCCTTGTCGCTCATGTTTGTACAGTGTGTCAATGTATATCTCAACTTCCTCCTCGCTCCCGACGCCGAGTTCGACGTCAAATAATCTACAGTGTGTGTGGTCAAGGAGAAAAACAGATATAGAGATGAGCCTCGACAGCAGGAGAAGGAAGGAAAACAGGAGAACTCGTACAAGACCTTCTTTGCTCACATTCTCGCCATACTCGTCCCTTGTAGAATTTACCTTTGATGGTAAGTAACTCGTTACTCAGAACGGATGATCATGTGGAAGGCAGAGAGGGATACTGGCACTGAAGGAGAGAGAAGGAGAGAGAGCATTCCATGTTGGGAGTTGCTGCAACACGGCGTACAGGACTGATGAAGGGCGGATGTGAATGACAAGACGGACAAGCACTGTGCGTCGCGGTTTCAAAAGCAAAGCTCAGGTCGGTGTGGCGGACCACGAATACGAAGGCGATGAGATTCCTAGTCACGAGTCTCCTCGTCGCCACGACGGTCGTCATGCTGCTCGGGGCTGCGGGGCTCCTCGTCTCTCGGTCTCTCCTCATCGCTCCTCCTGTCACTTGCGGGCGAAGAGCTGTCGCGGTCACCTTGGCTCCTATCACGATCATAGTCCCTGTTTCGATCGCCATAGCCCCTATCACGATCACCGTAACCTCTGTCTCGGTCGCCATAGCCTCTGTCTCTATCGCCGTAGCCCCTTCCGCCATAGCCTCTGTCTCTATCGCGGTCGCCATAACCTCTGTCACGGTCACGGTCGCCATAGCCCCTATCGCGATCGCCATAGCCTCTGTCACGGTCACCATAGCCCCTGTCGCGGTCGCCGTAACTCCTGCCACCAGAACCTCTGTCGCGGTCGCCATAGCCCCTATCGCGATCACCATAGCCCCTGTCTCTATCGCCGTAGCCACCACGGTTCCTAGCGGCAGGTGGACGATAAGCACCGCCGGCATCAGCGCGGTCATCCCTCTTCTGCGGAGTGGTCCTAGGTCCCGTGCGCCAGTTGTCCTCAGTGCTGCCGAGAGCATTGAATGTTAGCAAGCACATAGCAAAGAGCCGCAAGAGCACGCCAGCTTATACCTGCTGGTGTTATAGCGCGACGTTTCCTCGCGAGGCGGGCGCCTATCAGCTGGACGCTCACGGTCATCACGTACGCTCAGCTTCTCGACACCCTCGGTAACAGCCTCTGCGTCTCCTGATTTGGTCTCCGCTGGAGTGGTCGCTTCGGTGGGCTGTTCTTCCGTCGCAGTCTTTTCGAGAGCCTTGGCGACAATCTCTGGCTTCTCCTGCAGCACTACCTCTCGCGGCTTGGCGCCACCGAATGGGTCGAATGCCGGCTTCTTACGCTCCCTGCGGGGTTCATCCGAGGCGGGAGACTCTCCTGCAGCGGGCTTTTGCGTGGCGCGAGCTGCAGCCTCACTATAAGCAACACCATACATGGTTGAATGTGAGAATTGCGAATAACAACAGAGAGAACCACAGCATTATACGCACGCAGGAGTCAAGTCCTCATCCGAGACGATCCTGGCGGGCTCAGACGGAACGCGAGGCTCATACCCACCGCGACGCTCATAGCGATCACCACCGCCACCGTAGCGGCTGCCTCTATCCTCGTCACGATCTCCGTAGCGGCCGCCGCCTCCACCTCCGTAGCGGTCCCCGCTGTCACGATCGCCATATCGGCCGCCGCCACCTCCGTAGCGGTCTCCGCCGTCACGATCGCCATAACGACCACCACCGCCTCCGTAGCGGTCTCCGCCGTCACGATCGCCATATCGGCCTCCGCCGCCGCCGTATCGGTCTCCGCTGTCGCGGTCACCATAACGGCCACCGCCTCCACCTCCGTAGCGGTCACCGCTGTCACGATCGCCGTAGCGTCCACCGCCACCGCCTCCGTAGCGGTCTCCGCCTTCGCGATCGCCATATCGGCCTCCGCCGCCGCCTCCGCCGCCGTAGCGGTCTCCGCCTTCGCGATCCCTATCACCGTAGCGATCGCCACCGCCTCCAAAGCCACGCTCGCCATGAGGGGCGTCGTCATGAAGGTCTGCCGACCTGTCGAGTAGAACGAAACATAATAAATTAATTTGTTTCCACTTGGCGCCTCTATTAATCTCATTTTTGAAAATTAATATTTGTGCGAATTTGAAATAATTAAGAAATAAATTAATAATGAATCGCAATAATTTCCTTTAAGCATCTGTAATCTTACTGAAATGGAGTGAGGAGGGATAAATTGATCTATAGATCAATATGTCGGCTCTGCGTAAGAGGGCAAGGGGGGTCGTACCGCGGGGCAGTGGGTAGCTCCTCGGTGACGGGAGGGCCGCCAATGTTGGAGGCGAGGAAATCGCCCAGCTGGACCTTGACCATCTTCTTCTTCTTGCTCATGATGATGATGAGAATATGTTTTGCTGCTGTGTTGGTGTTGTTGTGATGATTGATGTGAATTGTGATTTGATTGATGTGTGGGAAGGAAATCAGATCAGGTGCATCTCTTCTTATGAAAAAAGGGGGAGGGGGGGATCAGTACGGCTACAGATGCGCTGCAGATGATTTTCGCAACACAAAGCGGAGAAAAACGAAAGAATCCAACTCTGGGAATTTCTCTCTTTTTCTTTAATCATTTCTTTGTTTCTTGCTGTCGTCTGAAGATCAAGACGAAGACTGATCGATGCAATTCTCGGGCCCGCTGGTCATGGGTCAGGGTCATAGCCTTGGAATGACAATTGATACGAGGGTGAATGGTGAGATGACCAACACAGTCAAGGAGTCATGTCCATGTCAATGAATAAGGAAGCAGGCCATGTTGAAGGACGTGCAAGGAAGCGTGGACAAACTGGGAGGAAGAGCGAAAACGGCGGATGTCCTTGAAGTACCCGCGGGCCTGCTGTTCTATGCCTTTATGAAGGAATTCTACTGTCCATCTGTAGCGTGTGGTTCATCACCGCCATCTTGCAGAACACCAGTCCTGCAGGACAGTGAGCGAAGTGTGTTCGGGAGCATGGCCATGCAAGTTGCCATCCCAGGCGTAGTCATTGTCCACGCGCATGCGGTGGCACTCCACGAGCCACTCGTATCAGGCGCCGCCGGCCAAGCCCACTGGCTTGCCTTCTAGTGCTCGCCCGGCCATGGCGGCTCTGCGCGGTAGAACTCGCCTGGGGTGCACCTTTTGCTCCTGCAGCAGTTCAAAGTACAATAGTGATAGTGCTCAGTCGGAACCAAGGGGGTACAACCTCACTCCAGTTGCCTGAGTCCAGCACTACACAAACACATCCTTTTATTCAGGGCACGCAGGGTACCAAGCATTACCTCACCGCTCATGTTTGTGCACAGTGGGGGAGAATTCAGGGGGCTCGAACTAGGGTTAGAACAAAGTGACTGTGATGCAAGTAGAACCTGGGGGGTCTAATACAAGAGCAGCATCAGACTCGTCAAGCGCTACGCCACGGATGTAATTGCCAGGGGAAATGGAGAGGGGGGAGGTTAGGGTCACCTAGGGTTAGGGTTTGCGCTAGGGTTTGGGGTTAATTCAGGGGGCTCGAACTAGCTTACCTTCGGAAAGATCAAGTACACCAGGATGGACACCATACCTGGGTAGTTGGGCGAAGGAGCGTGCGCTGCAACTAGAGGGCAGTGGATAAGTCATGACTACCGCGCCAACGACAGCTACTCCCAGGGTAACCCTCCATGTCTCGTGCGGGTGATGATGCAACAAACGACTGACAACTTGACCAACGTGATGGTGATGGCGACGGTGATGGTGGTAATGATGATGATGATGGTGATGGTGATGGTGCAAAGGTATTGGTGAGGCTTACTCCGCTGAAGAGCTTGGAGACGGTGAGCAGACCGGCTCTTCCAATGAGCGTGTCACGGTTGATGAAGGACAGATTAACAGAAGAAGGAATGCCCGATTAGATTTTCGGGTAGCCTGTCTCTCTGGTTATGAAACAGCAACATCATGATGACCAACACTTACAACTGAAACTTGTTACACATCGCCTACTTCCTGTAACGCCACGTGACCTTCGTAGGCATACCCTTGAGAGACAACGCCGTGAGCTAGGTACATCCTGGCTTACAGCTGATGATAAAGCTGATGAACATTAAAGGCACATATGGGGCAGTGAACCGGTACTGTTTGATCGTGGTCATGTTGGGCAGGATTCCTCTACATCCCCTCTCCTTCCTAGCTCTCTGAGGGGACGGCGTGAAAAAAAGAGATGAAGAGGGACAGAAGACTGGCGCGTCCGCGGCAGCCGCTCTGTCTCGTTGGCACCTTCAGCGAATGACCCCGGCATACAGACCAAATGATTGGCCATGAGCAAGCTGGCTGGCAACTGCACCATGCCAACACAGCGGCTGGAAAGCGGTGGACACATTTGATGATTGGGACTTGTTTGTGATCAACAATCCTCTCTACATCAGCACGTACGCCATCTTCCTCTTGAGTGATCGTCGAGCAGTCATTATCTCACCAGTAAATGTGATCGGCCGTGCCGATCTACACTCTACAGATGGAAAAGACATCTTCTCTCAACCCTAATACTTCTATTTCACACTGGCCATGTGCAGCGGACGCCAGATGACCACCTCGCCCTGTACATAGACAGGGGCTTGTCCAGGGTCTGCCATTTTCCTTTGATTTTCCCATGCAAAATTTCCAGGGAAAAGATAAGGATACTGACGGCCTTTGCCCTAGGAGTCCTGGCGAAACGGTGGAAATATCATGTGTTTAACCAATTACACAATTTCAAGGGATTTTGTGACGGGAACGGGGACATACCCGAGTCCCCCGACAAAGAACAACCCTCCCCTGCCATACTACCTTTTTTATTTTGTTATTCCTCCATCCCAGCAATCGTTTCTCCTGGTACGACATCAAGTCACGAGATTTCTTTCTCTTTTTGCGCAAAATGAAGTAGAACTGTTATTTGTTGCAAATTTAAAGCAAGAATATTAATATTAATCAAAAGTGAATCTTATTTTTTTTAATTTTTTTTTCAATACGACTGCAGATGGATTGCGAGCAACAAGAGGCCTCATTGGTTCCTTCGAGGAACGCTGCGGGCGCGCGCAAGGCTGCACGCCGTGCGCAGGCAGTCGCGCGACACATGGGCCTCGTTGAGGGCGGCTTACTCGACGCGGAGGGAGTTGCTGCGAGCAAGGAGGCGCTTGCCAAGTCGAAGGAAGAAGAGGAGAAGCTCCGGCGCAAGAAGGAGCAGCGGCAAAAGCGACGCGAGGAGGAGCGTCGTATGCTGGGTGAGGAGCGTATTGAAGACTTTGACGTTGAGGTTTGTCCTAACCCTCGTGCTGCTGGCGGTGGTGGTGGATGATGTGTGGGACTGACTCTGTTCTCAATTGGTGGTCTGGATGCCTCATCAGGTGATGTCCGAGTACATGCTTGGCAGTAAGTACAAGGCGCAGCGCCGCATGGTGTCGGAAAGCATGAAAGCCAATGCTCATCTGTTCTCGTGGAACTTTGAGATCGCAAAGGAAGAGCACCGAGAGCGTGTTGTCAAGCAGGTAAACATGCCCCGTGATGTCATTCAATTAGCAAAAGACTAACATCTGCGACTTCCCAACGCAGGTCAAGTGGCTCGTTGCCCAGCGCTATGTGTCTTTGGACATGCTCAAGTACATTCATCGTACTCTGTCTTTTAGAGGTGGTATTGAATTAAGACTGCAACGATGCACTTGATTCTCTATGCAGGGAAGATCCCGCGATGTATTGCACATCGCTGGAGCCGCTTAGTGCGTATGACAACTCTATTGTTATTAAGTCGGGCGTGCACTTTCAGGTACATACGTCGTGACAGAATTTTAATTGGATGAACATTTGTTGATCCTGTCAACGCGCAGTTGTTTGGTGGATGCCTCCTCAACCTCGGTTCTGAGAGGCACATGAAGTGGTATGATGTAACGGACAAGCTCACCGAGGGCGGTTGCTTTGCCATGACCGAGCTTGGTCATGGATCGAACGTGCAAGGAATTGGCACAACGGCCGTCTATGACAAAGTCACGGATGAATTCATCATCAACACTCCAACGGACATAGACCGCAAGTGGTGGATCGGCCATGCATGTACGCTTTCGGCCTGCGTGATTGCAGCCCCAGTAACAATAGACGCTCATAATCCCTATTCAGCGCATGCCAAGAATGCAGTCGTATTTGCCCAGCTGAATGTTGACGGCAAGGAACACGGTGTACACGCCTTTATTGTGCCATTGCGCCCACGCGACAGCTCGGTCACCTATCCTGGCGTCCTGATCGGGGACTGTGGCCACAAAATGGTACCTACTGCCGACTGTCGCTCAAGGGGTACACGACAATCGAGACTGAAGCAGTTGTGTGCAGGGGCTGAACGGAGTTGATAACGGTTGGATGAAATTCACCAACGTGCGCGTTCCTCGAGAGAACCTCCTCAACAGATTTGCCGATGTGCTGCCTGGTGGGCAGTACGTTAGTTCTGTCAAAAATCCGCGTGCGTCAGTCTCCCGCCGAACCTGCTCGGCCTTACCAACTGACACAGGCCAGGTTTCATGGTGATCTCCAGTCAAGCGCTTCGGACGCCAGCTGGCAGCTCTCACATGTGGGCGAGTCTGCCTAGTGTCGGGGTCGGCAGTCATCTTGTCCGTTGGTGTGACCATTGCTGTAAGGTTTGCTGCCGGTAGAAAGCAATTTGGACCTCCCGGTGAGCCCGAGCAACGTACGTGTAATTGACGTACCACATGATTTAGAGTAGCCCTGATTCAGTGCCTTCCGCAGCGATTCTCGACTATATATCCCACCAACGCCGCTTAATGCCCATGCTCGCCAACTGCTACGCCTTCCGTATAATGGGCCGTTACATGCTCGATCTTTATCAGAGTACGAGTTGCTCCTCAAAGAGTTTCGCGACGATAATCTAACCAAATCTGACTGGCAGATGTTGACCGAAATGATGCCAAAGGAATCAATGAGCTTCATTCGCTTTCGGCTGGTGTCAAGGCGGTGGCCAGCTGGTACACAAATGGTAGGCGGATCCATTCACTAGCTGGGAAAGCACGCTTTAACCATGAAACCATACAGTGGCACTCCAAGTGTGTCGTGAGTCATGTGGCGGCCAGGGCTATGCCGCCTATAATCGATTTAGCCACCTGAGAAACGATCACGACATTTATCAAACTTTTGAAGGCGATAACACTGTGCTCATGCAACAAGTGGCCAAGGATCTGCTCACCCAATACAAAGCACAGTTTGACGGCAAGCCTTTCTCTGGTATGTGCGGCACTGTTGCTCGAATCACGCCAGCGTCATGCTCAAACGTATGTGGACACCAACAGGCATGCTCAAATACCTTGGCAAACAAATGGGATATGTGATCTCAGAGAGCAACCCCTACGTCACCAACATGGCTTCTTGGACTCATCTCAGAGATCAAGAATTCCAAAAGGAGTATGGCTTCTTGACTTCTTCTTCCTGCTGCTATCCCTCCTGCTAATGTGTTACCTTGTCCAGCGCCTTTGATTACAGGGTCGCTCGCCTGCTGCACAACACCGCTCAACTACTCCAGAAACGAGCCAAGAACACTGACTTCTTTACAGCATGGAATCAAACTCGTGCTCACATCCATCTCGATGGTTATTTGTGGGTGTGCTAGTTAACGTTTCTTCTTGCTTGCAGTGCCGGAACTGCTGCAGGTAGCTGAGGCTCATGTAGAGCGTGTGATGATGAAGCAGTTTGTGCGTCGTGTGAATGATTGTCCCGACGTTAACTGCAAGCACGTCCTTAAGCTCCTGTGTGACCTCTTCGCCCTCGCCAAGATTGAGAAGGACATCGGTACAGCAGATCCTGCCTCATATCCATGTCCGTCTTCCTTCACCTTTTGGTGTGGCTTTATTTCCGACAACAGGAGTGTTCAGCAAGGAGGGTTATATCAAGAAGCGCAAAGCCAATGCCATTAGCGAGTTGGTAACTGCGCTGTGCCAAGAAGTCCGTATTCACGCGCTCCGTCTGGTGGACGCCTTTGACTGGGACGACTTTGTAATCCACGCCCCTCTCGGCATCAAGGTGCGTTGTCTACCCTGTGGTGTGAATTATTACCTTGGTGATCCTGATCTCCTACATGGCGTCCTTCACCATCAGACCCCTGGTGATCCACTGGAGCGGGTGATCGATTATGTCCAGGCTCACTACGTCACGTACCCACACCACTGATGCTGCCCCAACAATTTGAGGACCCAATAAACGGGGAGCTTTTCAGAATGTTAGGAATGTTGCTCCTTCGGCCAAACGTGTCCCCGAGGGCTGGCTCGGTGCTGGCTGCGTGTTGGCCTTACGCGCAGGCTCACCGCCAGGGAGGAGTTGAGATGGCGGCTGCAACTGCCTCAGTTGAGTCACCAACACACCTCAGCCACTAAGCGCCTCCTCACCGAACCATGGACAACCCACCAGCCCCAGCTGTGGAACTTATTGAAGTGCCCACCATACTCTTCACTCAACAGCGAACATACGTCTCCATCCTCATCCCCACCGACGACGTAATTGTTCGCTCTACCGTCCAGCAGCGTGTGTGCGAACAACTGGGTAACCTCCGCCTTCACCTGCCACTTCCCCTCAAGTCGCGTCGAAAGTCGGTTTGGCTCCTGGAACCACTACAGAGGAGGGGCCAGAGGGGCCACCTGGCCGGCTCCTTTGCCGAAGAACTCGCTGCAGGTGTGCGGTTGCACCTGTGGTTTAACGTTCCCAAGGCGAGAGGATGCTCCGCGGAGCCGTTCCCGGTGACGTTGCACGACGTGCCGACCTCAGGACCGGGCTTAACGCACGTTGAATTAGGCCCAATGCGGATATACTCCAACTCAGGACACAGGGCTGACCGAGAAAGAGAGTACATCGAGATGATCAAGGACGAGCTCACCCCGGAGCAGGTTGAGGCTAGGCTCAGAGCCATCGGCAATCTCGGAACTAGGAGATACCCTAAGAAAAGACCCACAGAGTCCTGTGATATGGAGCTGCAGGAGCCAGCGTTGTACTCCTCGCAGACGCGGAAGCGACTCCGCGCGGTGGAGGGCTCCCCTTTCCGCACCACGGTGGAACTCACACGCAAGACCAAGAAGCCCAAGACCTGCGACTCCTCTCCTTCTTCCTCTACGCCAGAACACCAACACATTGTGGGGGAAATTGGGCCGGTGATCTCTTGTTTCCATCGGGCTCTTGACGATTCCTCTCCCTTCGCAACGGCGCCTCCATCTTCCCCTTCCTACTCCTCATTATCAAGCCTTCCATCCTCTCCCCTTTTGCACTGCCCTCTGGGGCAGACCCATGAGAGCGGTGATCTGCAGCTCTTGGAACTCACTTTGGCGGGTGACTTCTCATACACGTGTCCTCTGACCATCGAGGAGTGGCTGCATGAGCACGATGATGAGGGGCATCTCGACCCTGACTTCGACCTGGGAATCTATCTGACCGACCACCCACTGTCCCCCTGATCGTTCTCTCCAAAGAACACTGTACATAAGAACCACCACTTGAGAAGATCAACTCAAGAAAACAATTAATCTGCACTCGCTGTGTTTGTTTTGTTGGGTTCAACGGGAGCAGAGCTCCCAACAAAGCGTTCGTCTCGGCTCACCCTCGGAGCAGCGAACGGACCCGGGATGTCCTTCCCGTACCCAAACTGGCTTGGTGGCACGACAATGATTGGCGTCGTCACCATAGCAATATCAGCTGCGGTGCACGGTCTGCGAAACGTCGGTAGGGTCAAGTGAAATGGATCGCGGAATGGCTGGTTCAACAGGCGAGGTGCTGCGCCGGCCGGAACCTGACTTGCGCGGGCTATCCTGGGGAGAAGGAGCGCGGTTGGAAGGCGGCGATGGTTGAGTACGGGGAGAAGATTGAGCGCGCGGCGACGCAGGGCTAGTGCCGCGCCTCGGAGAAGACGGCAGATGGAAGCTGAGCGCGCCATGATGGTGGAGGTGAGGCAACGGTAACAGCCCGAACGCTTTTTTATGCTTGTCCTTACTCTCTTTGTCCGTACTAGTACCCTCATCAGAATAGCTGACCTCCCGCTTCTTCTCACGTTCATATTCTTTTTCCATCTTATGAAGCTTCTTCTTTTCTTTGTGTTCTTCCTTCTTTTTACGTTTAATCTCCTTCTCTTCTTCCTCCTTCTTTCGTTTACTTTCTCGGTCCTCTTCCTCTTTCCGTCGTTTCATCTCCTTCTCTTCTTTGTGTCGTCTCTTCTTCTCACTGTCCGTTATTTGCTCTCGTTCCTTTTCTCGTTCCTTGTCGCTGGTGGTCAGCTTCCGCCGCTCCTCCTTATCGCGTCGCCGTGCCTCCTTTTCGTCCATTCTTTCCTTCTTCCGCTTCTCCTTGTCCTCGTCCTTCGCCCGCTCTTTGTCTCGTCTCTCTCGGTAGTACTCTCGAACAGAAGCTTTTGAAAGGATATCAACGGGGTACTTGAAAAACTTGGCCCTACGCCTACTACCGCGTTCCCCGCCCTCGCCACCGCCCTCGCCACCGTCCTCGCTTGGTCGACGTTCTCCATCGTTATAATCGCTCTCGCTTCCCTCAGTTCCGTTTTCTGGTGACAAATCGTCGCCGCTCGAACTGTCGTCTCTTCGGAGCCTTCCGCTGTCCTCTCCATCGGAGGTTCGTTCCCACTCTTCCTCTTCCTCTTTCCGTTCGGTATCCTCCTTGTTCTCGCCGCCCCTCCGCCTCTGTTTGGGGCTGGCCAGATTGGGTTCCGAAAGCGATTGTCGGCGGTTTCGAAGCTTACTACGGATTTTCTTACGTCGCCCAGCATCGGGACTAGTACCTAGCATTACCTGTTCAGGATCACTGCTCGAATCCTCGTCGGCACTGCTGACAGGGTCGCGTAGCTCTTCGATCGTCTTGTGGGGCAGCATTAGCGGAGGAGGACTACGGCCTCCAGGCGTGAGGGTGGCCTTAGCTGGCGAGGAGGCCAGCGATCCGAGTGATACACCTGAAGGACTATTCTCGCTTGAAGTAGAGAAATCGTTGCTCCGCTTGAGTGGAATACGCGCCATCTCTCCACTGGGAGGCTTGCTGCTCACACGCTCCATCATTTTGGTTTGACCAGGCGAAACCTCATCAATTCGTTTGGCGCGGAGCTCTTCCTCTTGCTGCTGGGACCTCCTTCGTTCAAGGAAAGCGCCAGCTCGATCAAGGAGAAGCTCGCTGGGCTCCTTTTTAAGAAGATTAGCGACAGAAGCGCGCCGCTCCCTGACCTTCTTAGTTTTCCTCACTCTGCATATCAGGCAAGCGTTAGGAAGAGGTACAGCTGATCAGCATTCAAAGGTGGCCATACCTAGCCAGGGTGGTGGTATTCGAAGTAACGAAAATTGAACTTTTTAGCTCGTCGTCACGCTCACTTTCCGCATCATCCTCAGAGGAGCTTGAGTCGCTATCGCTCTCCGCCTTCTCTGGCTGAGTCGTACTTCCGCTGTTTTCCGGTTGCTCGCCGGTTTGATTCGCCTGCTGCTCGGCTTGGCGGATCTTGACAAGCGAGGATGACGACAACAGACCATCGCGCCCATTTCGTTCTGGTATAGCACTGGACGAGGTCGACACTGGTGCCGAAGATGATCCAGACGCTGGTGCCGGTGTTTCCTCCACCTTATCCTGATACATACTTCGTGGCGTGAGGAGTTCGGGATTCGATCGGCGCTTTTCTCGGGCCTTATCCCGACGAGCTGAGTCTGGGGCTTCAGCGGGCTCTGCAGTACCTATTCATTCAGTTAAACAGACTGCTTCGCGCATAGAGTTTGCAGCGCAGTACCTGTAGTTGATTCCCGTTCGTCCCCTTCATCTTCTTCGACAAAAAAGCGCCTATGAGTAACGGGGGGCTCACTAGCATCATCACCGACCTTAACGCGGGGTGAAAGAGACTCATCTTCCTTAATGATATCCAGGTACCTAACACAGATTCTGCAATTAGATGGGCTGATCAAGTATTCAGCTTAGAAGGAGCTGATGAGGTACCCGTCGGAATGCCGTCTTCGTTTCTTGAAGAGGAAACGCTGAAGGTATTTGACGCCCTTGTTTCCATCCCCACGATCCTCAGCTGCTCTCCAAGCGAGGTTAAGATCAAGATCTAATCGCACAATCCGCTTTTCTCGCTCGTCAGCTTCAGCCTCGGGATCATCAACTTTCTCCTTGCCCTTATCAAGGCCCACTCGCTCCTTACTCTTACGGGTACGAGCGCGTCCTAGAGAGGTAAGGCGTCGCCTTCTACTCCTCAGCTTCCGTCTCCGACGTTTCTCCTTCTCGATTTCGTCCCCATCAAAGACATCATCACTTTGTGTAACCCGCAGAGGCGTGACGGGCTCGCTCTTGCTACCGCCCTCCGCCAGAAGTGGTTTGCCAGTAATTATTCCACCGTTTGGATCGGTGTCCTTGATGTCTACGGCATTATTCTCCGGCGTAGGCTTCTCGAGTTCCATGTCGAATAGCTGTTCAGTACTATCTTCCGCTAGATGCTTCTTGCGGCGCGAGCTACCTCCTGCCGCATTTGAATCATCTACCGCCTTAATAGGTGATCCGCTTGAATCAGACTGATACGTCGTCAACATGTAAGTGAGATGCGAAAGCCGTAGCAACTGAATCAGTGGAAGAGCACCTTTTCGGACTCACTAATCTCGGATGAGACGGTTTCGGAGCCTTCCTCAGAACTCTCGTCATCTAGAGAACTGGTATCATCGTCGGTATCACTATCCGTATCGGTGGTGTCCTCTCCCTCGCCGTTCGGTACCAGCCTCTCCTTCGACGAGAGGCGGGTAAGCGCTGACATGATTGACTTGTCCGAACCGACTAAAGCAAGAGGTCGCAAAGGTTAATCACTTTCTTCCCTCACCTCAAACCATGATGAAATGTACCTGTTACAGGTATAGCCGTGCCGTCGAACTGAACCTTCCGAGGCGTGGATGATGGAGATGGAGTTTTGTTGACCAAGAAATTAGGAGGGGCCGAAGCCGGTGGATTGCCAGCAACTGCACTGTCGGGAGAAGTGAGGAAGGGAATAGTAGTAAGAGAACCTGCACCCTCCGAGATAGACATAGGCGTTTTGCCGCCAGTAGCGAAGAGCGAAGAATCGGAACGGGTGCGGATGGGCATTGACAAATAACTCGACTGTGGAGGCGACGATGATGGTGTCGGAGTCGGAGTCTGCACGGGCGTGGACGGAGCACGCGGGAAGTGCGTTGGTGCTGAGGTGGAACGCGCCGAAACAGGTGTGCCTGCAGGCGATGTGATGGGCGGAACGGGGGTCTTGGATTCCTTAAGTAGCTGGAAGCGATGGTAGTCCCGCATCTCGTTGATTAACTTGCTTGTCACCCACCAGAAATCTTGTGTCATCTGCAGATCTAAGGGGTAAGCATTGTTCTCGAACCAAGTGCTCGCGGTAGATCTTACCTCGAGAAGGGTGTCGCAATCGAGGTTAGTGAACTTGAGCTGAATGACAAGCTTTGAGAAGTCTCTAGTGTTGAGGATAAACCGTTCGTTGTACTTGAACACGGCCAGAGCAACCTTAAAAATAAAGGTGCTGTCGTAACCCTCGCAAAACAAAATGTCGAGTATGCGAATACTCGTCTGCGGTTGGAGGGCAAGTGACGGTTATAGACAGGATGCCCACAAAGTAGAATAGAGCATATACCTGCATAGGAATGTAGCCGATGAAGAGGCACATGAACCAAGGAAAAGAGATGAGCACGAGAGGTAGCTGTATGCTTTCCAGGTGCGCATTGAGCTTGGGAAAATGCTCGGCAACGAGGTCCTCCAGTACGTGCTGATCGGTCATGGAACCTAACATATCTGGCGTGAAATATTGGGGGAACAGCTCTTCGCATAGAACAGTGAGAGCCCAAAAGGTCTCCTCTTCTGGCATAAAAAGGAGCAGTAGAGAACAGATAATATTCTGCGGTGTGTCGTGTAAGTGAATGAGGTTAGCGGCCAGTGATAGGTGTAGTTACCATAGACTGACAGTAGCCAAGCGAGGGATTACGCCACGAATAGGCGATGAGCACGTTGCGCAACGCATGCTTCCCCTTTTCGCTCTGAAAGTAGGGATGTTCCGGGAAGCTACGATTGATATCCTAAACAAGATCGGAGGAGTGCAATTAATTTATGAACGCATACCATGACGTTCGTTGCTGGTCGTACCCTCTCAATTTCGGATATGGCGTCAGAGTTCTTTCCGTCGAACTGTTTCAGCATGTTCTGATACTCGCCCACTTTAACGCAGAGGCTGTGAGCGCTGCCCAAAAATATTTGCCAGAGCCCACCTGAGGTGAGAGCGCCATATGTTCAGTGAGAATATATGATTACTACACTAGAGCGGCAGCGTACCCTTCAATTCGTCGGGAATGCCAAACTCGACAATATGGCGAAGCACATCGGATGTCTTAATCATCTGAATTCCCCATCCGTATTTGGAGATGTACTCTTCCCACCTCTTTCTCTGCAGCTTTTGCTTGATGGCATAATCGGGCCGGAAGTGCTTGCTGTCCTTTACAATGGGACCTAGGCCGACAAATCCAAAGTCATCCCAAGGCCCTTCGGCTGGCGGCACCTTCTCCAGTAACCGCACTGAACTTCTAATACGGCGCGACCACAGTTGCACCATCAGTTCGCAACAGTGTTGTCGTCGCCACAGCAGAGAGAAGGAAAACTGTGGTCAAACACATCATACACAAAGTCAATGCAACAGTTGTAGAATTCAGTCGGAAGGAAGGATAGGAAGAAACATACTTTGTTGGAGAGAGTGTTAACTTGGATGAGCTTGCTATCTACAGATATGATGTCCAGAACTTCGCGGAAAGGGATAGTGACGGAGAAGTTGTGGCCCTCCACTTCCGCATGGAAGCATACAAAGTTGGCCGATATGTACAGGCAACCCTCATAGACTTGGATGATGTTCTCCATCCAGAGACTGCAACAGAACTCTGATGGCAATTCCGTAAGTTAAAATAAACGACTGCTGCAAACGTGTACAATGTAAAAGGTACCTGCGATGAGCACTTCATCTTTGGGCATACGAAAAATCTTGCGATGCTTGTCTCGCTCGATGTCGCACAGGATCTGCTCTCGCGTTACGCTCATTAAGCGATTCTTGGCATCTTCGTCCCCATCACGGTCAGCCGCTTCCTGCAACCGAGAGCAGACGACGTTACGTGCTGTTGCCACTGCCAGAAAGATTAATGCGGTACCTCGAGCAAAGCAAGGTGCCACACCTTGACAAGGAGGCTCATAGTTTGTTCAAAATCGGCCAGAGAATGGAACAAGAACTGCTTACATATAAAATCGGTAATTAGTAACTTGGCTCTTAAGAGAAAATCCGGGGCGGACCAACCTCTTCGTGGTAAGCTCCAAGGCAAGTGACATAGATTGCAGGAACGGTGCCGTTGACGGCAGTAGCACGAGATAACGAAGTAATGACTCGCCAGTATATAGCAACACGCGTGTTGAGACGAGGACTGTGGAAGCACACATGTCTAGGAGTCACCAGAAGTAATCCGCGTCGCTCGACACCCTTACGTTCGAGCGAACACGCATACTCTGCAAGAAACAATCAAAGATTTACCAATTTGCCAAAGGACCTAAATGAATAAAACGTGTGTACCAACAATGAGACGCTCGATTGTGGAGATTTTGGGAAAGAGCTTCTTCCACAATGCTTGGCGGCTCTGATCCATTTCTTCGAATCGCTTTTCCTTCGTTTTGATGTCTTCCTCTTCGTCTTCGTTAATTATTACATTCGCTTGCTTTTTCATATACTTTGCCCTGTTGTCCACAAAACTGGCGATTTCGATCTGTCGCTCTCGTTCCATGGCCTTCTCTCGCTCTCGTTCTCGCTGAATCTCCTACAGTAGGTGTAAGTTAAGCGCAACCAACAGCAGAACAGTTCCAAGTGACATATACCCTCTTCTTTGCCTCCTGTTGCGCCATAGAGGTGAACTTCATGAGGAGAAAATCCCACAACTCGTTCTCCTCCTTCTCAGACTCACGTGTGAAGAACGAACACGCCGTCGACATATCGTTGACTAGCCAGTTCCAGTGCTCCTTGATAACTCGCAAGTCCTAATGCTAACGTTAGATAAAAGAACGCACCCTCCATAGATTTATATAAACCAACAAAAGAGATTATTTAATATTGAATTAGAAATAAAAAATATATCTAACGAATAGAAATAAATAATAAAAGCTGTGGTGGCACCTTGGCGATTGCAATAACTTGAGCCGGCGAGCGGCTTCCCTCCATGACGGGTGAGGCCTCGTTCGAACTGGCCTCCTTGCCCTGTTTCCCCGCATTACGCTGACCTACGGATGGGCAAAGAATTAGACCAACCATAAATTTGCCAATCAAAAAAGAACCATGCCGAAATAATCGGAATTCAAATAAATAATTTATAATTAAAAATCGACGAAAGTCATTAAAATATAAATCATAATGCAGAAATAAATGGTTGCGGGGCGTGGGCACCGTAGGGGGGCTGGGATTTGAGCATGATGCGATAGGGGAAGGATTCCTCGGTGCCCGATCCGACGCTCGCCGGGGTGCGGGCGGAGGTGGAGGCCAGGAGGGAGGAGGGGAGGGCTGTGAGCATGGAGAGGAGCGAAGTGGAATCGGGCTTGCTCGCGGTGGCAGGCTTGTAGGCCTGTAGCTCGAAGAATTCGTTCTCTTCGAGGGTCTGCCACAGCACGGCCGTGGCGCTATCAGGCGCAAAGAGGACCCACATGATGTCTGAGGCGAATGGGGCCCCTAGCGACGAGGAAGAGGAGATGCTTACTCACCCAGCAGGGGCGGGTGAGGTTTGAGATGCCTCTGCCTTCTATGGCTCGCTCTACACGATCAATTTTGCGTGTAGGGGGAGGAAGTGGGGAGACGAAAGGCCCGTGAGGTTGTAGATGGCGAGAGAGAAATGAAGAAGAATGGATTTGGGGGAGAGGGGCGCCCGCCCACGTCGAGGATGGAGATGTGGATGATCCCTTCCTCTTCTTCTTTCCTTCGATTGAATCACGAGTACGGATCGGTTGCTATAATAGCCTTCTCAAAAACATGCTCAGATGTCCGCCGTGTGTATCGTCCTGCCGCGCACAACGCGTCTTCTTCGAGGAGCGGACAGGCCAGACAGGCAACTGTAGTTCAAGACGTCTCCTGCGGCGCGGTGTGCACACGAGAGTCCGCCAGGCGAGCAGCAGCGGCACCTGTGAGTCGAGTTGGGGCAGCTGCTCCCCATGTACCTCCCCCCCTCCGGACCTCCACGAAATTTCCGAAGTTTTCTTGTCGACATGATACATACTCCCAGTTCGAATCCCACCATAGCCCAAACAAGAGAGGAGGACGAGGAAGATGCGGCTCGTAGTTGAATTGTGAAGATGGAGTTGGATTCCGCGATCGGAAAAAAGTGGTACTGCTGGAAGGGTTGGGAAGGCACGAAAAGAGAGCGATGCGTTTAGTTGACCTTCTTGGCCGGTCCTCGCTTGTGGAGGGAGGACGACGAGTCAGAGGACGGCACGTCCTGCTCCTGCTCGTCCTTGACGCGAGCAGCGTCCTGCTTGGGTGCGCCGCGAGCGGGCCGCTTGCCGGCGAAGACGTACGAGTCGAGGAAGAGCTTGGTGAAGAGCACCATGTACGAGGCGTACATCACGAGACCGAACACATAGTTGCCCGGGTGGGTATTGCACTGGATGAAGTTGTGGAGGACGATGGCGACGCCGAGCACCATCTGAAGAATCTGGAGGGAAGTGATGGAGAGGCGAGTCCTGTTGCTGAATCGCACTCCATTCGCGCACGCCGCGTAGTAGGAGTACATGAGCGAGTGGATGATGAGATTCATCGCCGCGAACCAGCCGCCGTTAGGGATCTGAAGGGCCCACGCGTGCCAGCAGTAGATGAGGGTCATGACATGGTGGTAGTAATGGAGGAAGATGAGAGGTCGCTTGCGCAGCACGATGAAGACCGTGTCGAGCAGCTCGGGAATCTTGCTCAGGCAGAAGAGGTACACCCTGCATT
>CDEZ01019782.1:0-12682 GCA_000826365.1 Acanthamoeba royreba
GCAAGGTTGTAGGTGGCGCCGGCCTCACCGTGCTTGCAGAGGTGGAAGAGGGCCTTGGCGACGTCGGAGACGTGGACAGTGTTGATCTTGAGGTCTCCGCTCCACAGGAACTTCATCTTCTTGTCCAGGTGCTTGTAGATGGCTCCGCAAATGATGCGAGGCGCTATGATCCCCCCCCCCACAAAGGTTAGTTTGAAGACAACGAACCACTCGTGGGCCGATGAATTTTGAGATTTACAGGCATGAAACAAAATGAAAAAAATGAAAGGGGACGCGCGTCGTACCGATGCCAGTCCTGTCGCCAGTACCGTAGACGATGGCGGGGCGGACGATGACAACGTCGAGGCCGGAGATCTTCTTGAGGTCCTCCTCGACCTGAAGCTTCCACTTGGCGAGGTTGGTCCAGGGGTCGACCTTGCCGGACTCGTCCTTGGCCTTGCTGCTGGCCTCGTACACCTGCGCCGTCGACACCTCCACGAACCGCTTGACGCCCTGCTTGGCGGCCTCCTGCGCGCACGAGAGGGAGAGGTGGTGCACGCGCTCCTTGTACACGTCGTCGTTGTGGCCATACTTGGTCTCCGCCGCGCAGTTGATCACGTAATCAAACTTGACGCCAGTGTCCGTCCAGATCGAGGCAATCGAGGCTAGTGAACAAACAAGGGAAAGAATTAGGTTCACCACTCGAACACATCACTATTCCTTTTGTTCTGTGGAGAGGAGGAGCAGAAAATGGGCGCCAGGGGGCGGGATGAAGAGACAATATGACGACGGCAAGAAATGTGACGATGAACAGAAAAATGAGATTTGGAATGGGCGTATCCTAGGAATAATAATGATGATGATGAAGAAGAAGAAGGGGGGGTTCGGTGCGCACCAGGGCTGACGAGGTTCTTCTGCATGAAGTTGGCCTTCTCGAAGAGGGCCTCCTCCTGGGGGCTGAGGTAGGAAAGGCTGGGGAGGACCTTGTCGACGGCGGTGACGTTGGCGAGGTCGTTTTCGAGGAGGTACTTGACCAGGTTGCGTCCGATGAAGCCCGTGGCTCCCAACACCAGCACGTTAGGCTTGCCGTCCATATTGTTGTTTTTGTTTTGATTAAATGTGTGTCCCCTGTGTTCTCTCTTCTTCTCCCCTGCCTGCACCACCACCAGAACAAAAAAACAGTGTGTCAGTGTCGAGGGAAATCCAGAGATTGGCAGAGATTAGATTATGAGGACGACGAACGAAAATTAGAACAAAGATGACGGGAGGTACCGCCCTCCCAACATAAGTACCAACCAGCAACAGGGAATGAAAAGAATGAATCAAAAGAAAATGGGCAATACAACAACCCTCAAGACAATCACATTGAGAAAATGGGAGTCACAACCACTATCCCCCCTCCCCTGGGAGGAGTGCACTGCTGTAGTCCTCGATAAGAGAAGAAGAGGAGGAAGAGAAGAACACATGAAGGGACAAGGGTGCGGTGAGGAGGAGATGGGTACCTAGATGCACCTGAACGGATGGTGACGTGTGCCGACAAGAGAACAACAACTACGAAGATGGTTGGGTACCTGTTTGTGAAAAGAAGGGGGGGCGAACTACAGACGAAGCCGGAAATAATCAAATTGGGCCATTGCTCCCATTGGTGGCATGGCTTTGATTCCTGAATGGCCCATGCAAGCAGGCGTACCGTAACCCCCGGCAACAGGTGACTTCTGTACAGCAGCATGAGGCCTACTCCTTCTTCCAGGCAAACAGAGCGCCTTTTCCGCAGCGCGCAACATTTTGATAAAATATTTGAAGAATGTCCGCATTTCTGAGATTTCTGCAACAGAATTGAAATACAAATAAATAACTTAAAATTCAATCACTGGGCCGTTTCATTTCCTTCGCCTCCGTGAAACACTCAGAGACATGACCAGTCCGGGAGTGGTAGGTGAGGCCTACTGGAACGGCGAATGGACGCGCAGCGACACGCTCACTGTCCCTATCAACGACCTCACCATCTTGCGCGGATTTGGTGTATTTGATTTCCTCCGCACCTACCGCAGGTCCTCTTCTCCTCCGTCCCTTTCTTCTTTTTTCTTCTTTATTGTTGGTCTTCTTCCATTATTGACAATAATTATTATTTATTATGAGGCGGCAATGACTATCGCTCACCCCGGGAGTATACATGTTTATATGTTACACCCACGCAGGCGGGCGTATCGGCTGAAGGAACACGTGCAGCGTCTCTTCACCTCGGCGGAGCTGTTGGGACTCCGCATTCCGCACACCTTGGATCAGGTTCGTCTATGCGCGCGATGCGGAGTTATGGTTTGAGTGACTTGACAGTGGTCAAGAGGCACCGATAACTCACATACGTGGTGGTGTTGGTGGTGGGCGACGATGATGATGACGGTGTGATGATAAAGGTGATTGCCTTGGTGGAAGAAGGAATTCAGCGCAATCCTCATCTTGATGAACTTTACATCAAACTCATTGTCACCGGTAACGAGGAATCTGATCCGCACCAATGTCCTCTTTTTCGTGTTACGTGTGAGCATCTGACACTCCTGTTACTGCATGCAGGAGGTGTGGCCAAGGACGGCAAGGCGCTGGAACCTGGTGATTCCTCATTCTTCATCACCTTTGGCCCCGCATCGGAGACGCCAGCAAAGTATTACACGCAGGTAGATGCGATCGAACTTCCACCTTATGCGAGCGGAGCTAACACCCTCTCTTGCAAAATAATCAGGGATTGAGCTTGCTCACGACTGCCTACGAGAGATACATTCCGAAGGCCAAGTCTCTTGGTACGTAACTACGGCACCGATCATGGAAAGACAGTTCACTCGTCTGACTTGAGTTGCAGCCTACATGGCAGCGGTCGTAAACTTTCGTAAGGCCAAGGAAGTGGGAGCAGATGATGTGGTTTATGTTGATCGCCATCAGCACGTGCTTGAAGGTCTGAATGAAGCCCTCGTCCTGAACATGTAACGGGCCGAGCTCACTGTCAAGTACTACAGGACCCACATGGAACTTCTTTGCTGTCAAGGGCGACAGAATTCTCAAGCCGCGCGACAACCTCGTACTAACGGGCATCACTGCTCAGTTTGTCGAAGAGGCAGCCCAGCGACTGGGTACCTCACATCCTGTCGATCTCTCTTTACGTCCACGTGGAATTAATTCATGAGCGTAGGCTATGTTGTGGAGGAGACTGATGTGCCTCTGCCTGTGCTTGCTGAGCTGTCCGAGGCTTTTGCCACAAGCACGACGAAGGTACAACCACTCCTTCCTCCGTGATAGGGTGCTTGCGCTTTCAAACTCATGCGAAACAGGGTGTGATGCCGATCACGGAGATCGACGGAAAGAAGATCGGAACAGGAGCTGTGGGTCCTGTTGTGACCGCTCTCATGAAGGCATTCGATGCTGAAGTGGGCGTTTCGTCATAACGCCAATGCAAGCAAGTGAATCCAAAGCAGAAACTCTTTTTGATCAAAAGTAATAGATCTCAGCTCTCTTCTTCGGGTTCGGGGTTTGGTCGTTGCTTCTTGTGCACTCCGCGTTCTGTGGCAGGATTGATCTTGAAGAATCCCGCCTCGTCAAGATCAAGAGCAGCGACCTTTCGGGCGGCGGTGGCTTCGTTCAAATGTAAGAGCACGTCGTCTTCGTTGGCTTCGTACTCGTTCAGCTTACGACCCATTCGCCCCTCGATGGTCAACACTCTCTCTACATCATTCTGACCAAAAGAAGTTAACAAGACTCCCTCGCTTGGAGAACACATCGACTTTGGGACTTTACCTGTGTGACTAACGTGATGGCTGTGCCAGGGCGTCCTGCACGTGCTGTACGTCCCACCTACAGACAGAGTCAAGTCAGGATAACAGGCAGGCAAAGACAACCGATCGAAGGGAGTCCCCTACCCTGTGGATGTAATCCTTGGCACCGCCAGGCACATCATAGTTGATTACAACTCCGACCGTGGGGATATCCAAACCTCTGCAGATAAGAAGGCCTCAAAAGTCAGAAGCGCTCCTAACGCTTGCCACTGAAGTTCCGAACATTACCGAGAGGCCACATCCGTGGCTACAAGAACACGCACAGTTCGGCTCTTGAACCTTCGTAGCGAGTGATTACGCCGGTCCTGATGATAAAAGCTGGTCTGATTAGTTAAGTCAAACGTCAGGAGAATAAATAGGGGAGGACAGAACCTGTGTGATGCGTGAGTGCAGCGGGGCGGATGTGATGTCGAGAAGACGGAGAGTTTCGGCGAGAATCTGCGCCGTGTTGCAGGTCGAAGCGAACACGATAACTTGCTCTGGCAGTGCAGGAGGAGGAGGAGCGGGCGCAGAGAGGAATTTACGGAGAAGATAGACGAGGTAGCAATCCTTGACTCTTGCCGGCATGAACATGTAGTACTATCACGATGAAGCGTGTTAGGAGCGAAGATCGACACCAGTCATAGGGCGTGCAGACAAGATACCTGATTAAGTTGGTCGAGGGGCTCGTACTTCACGTCCGCTTCAAATCGGAAAGCGTCACGTCCGATCACGTTATCGAGCTTTCTCAGTGATGAAGTCATGGTCGCTGAGAACAGCAGCGTTTGTCTGCGCACAAGGGAGAAAGGTCATGAGTGCATCCCGTATGGACTTAATAAGCTGACGAAAGTAGAATTATGACGAGTACCGCTTGGTAGGAAGAAGAGGGATGAGCTGGGCGAGGGCAGGTGCGAATGCCGGATCGAGCAGACGGTCAGCCTCGTCGAGCACTAGAAACCGAAGCTCTGCTACAGCTCCTCGATGTTCTTCCTGCACGCGTACGCCACGTTTCCGATCAGTCGAACTGCACGCAAGATGCGAGTGCCGGAGTGGGTACGTACCCGTCCGAGGAGATCGACAAGGCGACCGGGAGTCCCTACGACAATGTGCGGCCGCCTGGCGAGCAGTTGGCTCTGCTTGGTACGCTCCATACCACCAACTGCCATGATCACGCGGGCTCCTATGGAGGCTCCCAATGCTCGGAACTGTTCCGCTATCTGTATCGCCAGTTCTCTGTGCATTCGCGGGAGAATCCACGTACACGTGTTATCATCATCAGCAACACGAAAGCTCATCATCATGCACATCATCATCATCATGCACACATCATCATGCACACATCATCATCAAAGGGTACCGAGTGGGCGTGAGGACGAGCGCAAAGACGCCGTGAGGCTCCTCAGAAAGGCGCTGCAGGATGGGAAGCGCAAAGGCTGCGGTCTTGCCGGAGCCCGTCTTGGCGCTCCCGATGATGTCGCGGCCGGCCAGGGTGGGCGGTATGCACCGCGCCTGAATCGGAGTGGGCTTCATCAGACCCATCTCCCTGCTCGCACGCGCCAGCCACGCTCCCACTCCCACCTCCTCCCACGTCCTGTTCTCCGCTCGCTGCTTCTCCTTCTCCTCCTTTTCTGCCTTTTCTTCTTCTTCATCACCGCCGTCTCCTCGCTGCTCTTCGTCTTCGTCTTTTTCGTCATCATCATCAGCACCAACGTCTTCTTGTCCGTCCACTTCATGTTCCTCCGTGGCGCCTTCTTCGAAGGAGGCATCCACCTCTTCTTCATCTTCTCCACGTTGAGGTGCCGGCGCGCCGTCATCTTCACGTGCAGGCTTGGTCTTGAGATTCTTCTTCTTCTTCTTCGTCAGAGTGATGTGGTGGTCATCTTCATTGACGACCTCGACCACTTCTTGAATTTCATCTTCCGGAGCCGAAGATGAAGGCGTCATCTCGTGACGCGGTCGCTTCTTGTGGGACATTCGCCGCTTCTTCTTCCTCATCGCCTCCGCCCAGGAGGGACTGCTCCTCAGGTGCTGTACCTCCATGAGATCCATATGGGATTGGATTACCCAAGGCTTCTTGACCCTGCTCGCTCCCTCCTTCCCGATCCGGAGGCGAAGAAAGTTGGAAATTTTCTTGTTCGTTTCTAAAAATATTTCAAATTTACGAAATCATTTCGTCAAATATTTGAAAAATGAATCGAATTCATTTCGGTTTTGAACAACGAAGAGTATTGCGGAAAAGAAGGAAGTGGAGAGAGAACAAGAGAAGATCACCAATAAATGGCCGTGGCAGTAGGGGGACCGGTGTTCGGAGTGGGCCTGGAGGACCTCATGCGGCGCCCGGGGGAGAGCCACATCCCCTCCCTCCTCAAGCCCATGATCCACTTCCTCTCCGAGCGGGGTACATCTGCTACCACCACTACCGCTACACGCCCCCTCTTGTTTTTGTTTGGATTTATTTTTGGAGATGAGGAGATTGGATCTATTTGGAAGACTCATCATCGCCCTCCCTGGCCATGGTATGTATGTATGTATGGATGTATGTGAGGCAGGTACCTCGGAGCCACTGTTTCGTCAGCCGGCCAACACGAAGGAACTACAAGACCTCCGCTATCACCTCAACAAGGGTTCCTCCTTCCCCTTTCGTTGTGGAGGAGTAGTACAATTCATGATGACAGTGATGGTGATGGTGATGATGATCGTGATCATGATGACGCAGGAGGGAGAGTGGACTACGAGACCAAGCCCAAGACCGAGCTGGTAGCATCGCTATTCAAGGTGTTCCTGCGCGAGCTTCCCGAGCCTCTGCTCACGTTCTCGCTCTATCCGCAGTTTATTGCCGCTGGAGGTGCGTCTCTCTGTTCTCTTCATGACCCCGCTTGGTTGCCCCGAATTGACCGATCATCAAACAGAAATAAGCGACGAAAAGAAGCGGACGGCAACATTGAGCGAGCTTATGGGACAACTTCCCAAGCACAACCGTCTTCTCGTGGAACTCATCCTCAAGTTCCTTTCTAGGTGCGGGCCCGTGGCTGAAAAGCTCTCGTATCACCAGCCATTGACGAACGCGGGCAAACACTTTACAGGTTATGCTTGCATGTCGATACCAATCACGTGAGTCCCATCTTTCTCGCGCATACATTCACTCACATCTTCCTGAGGTATGCGCCCCTATTTCTCCGTTGTACAATCACAGCATGCTCACTGATTGGCCGATGTATGTAAGGCCCAAATACGAGACCATCGAAACCATGGTCCAACTGCCCAAGGCGATGAATCTAGTCCAGCTTCTCCTTGAGACCCAGCCAGAGCTACTATTCCCCGTACGCACTCCGTTTTAGACCACCCTGATCGTTGTTCCTCATGCACCTTCGCGTAGCAGCGCGCTGTACCGGCCGTCGCGACCAGTGAAGCTGCTTCATCCCCACCTGCTAGCACTTCCACCACCGAGTATGGGCCCGTTTCTGCAGGCTCTCCGGTCTCTCCAAGAGGGAACGACCTCGGGGGCATGTCCCGTTCTGGTGCAACAGTAACATCGCCTCGAGCTGAGCGATCTGTACCAAACGCTGCCGCAGAGAGCCTATCCCCTGCCAGACCCTCTTCACCGCATCAAATCCACCAAACGGCTGCCAGCGCAGCTACGGAACCCAGTAGCGCGCCTTCGGGCCGCTCTGAGTTATTACTCTCCCCTCGTGGTGGGGATTCCTCAGGTACACAGTCACTCTTTAGATTGCCCTGTGTGGCCATCCACTCACAGCGGAAGAACTTCAGACATCGAAAGCAGAGTGGCTCACTTGAAGGCAACGGTCCAAGAAGCCCTGCAAAGCCTCCGTAGAGACCTGGACGAACTTGAGGTTGAGCTGGTTAAGGCCAATTCTGCCGAACGAGTCATCGAGCTTGCCAGGTGACATTCACTTTGCCCTACCACACCATGCAGGCTCTGAATCATGCGTGATGGTGCGCAACAGGACTGTAAGGGCCACAAAGAAAGCCCTCGATGGCCGCGAGAACGATTCTTGACCCCCCACGACTGCCTACCTTCCGTGGCCCAAAAGAAATTGTACGAGAAAATCAGGAGAATATGAAAAGAAATATCCATATAATCTATTTCGGAGAAATTCCGGCGAAGAAGAGCCCAAAGCGCGCCATTCCTTCTGCTCAATCTTCCGCTCTCCCTGCTCCGCTACCGCACGCGCGATTGCAGCCCCTCCCCCATCAATGCAGACGCGCTTCGCCACCCACTATCTCACTCTTTATCTCTCTCCTCAACTCTCTCCTCCTTCTTTCCCCTGACACGACTCTCTCCTCAACTTCTTCATCGCTCATTCCCTCGCGTAGCATGAGCACTCATCATCATAACAAGGCGACCCAGCATGACCCCTTCATTCTCTCGCCCTCGTCTTCCACACATTCTTCCCCGTCTTCTTCCCCTCTTGTTCCTCACCCTTCCTCCTCTACCTCAACCAAGGCTGTAAGGGACGTGACCACCACCAAGGGCAACTCAGGCGGGTGGGAGGTACGGCCAGTACGCGTGCTTGGTGGCCGTCAGCAGAACTATGCATTCTCGTCGTCGCTGGAACCCAAGCTGGTGAAGACGAGCCCCCGTGGGGACGTCATCGCGGTGGCCAGCGGGCACTGCCACCTGTGGTTCCAGTACGCCCCGCCCTGCAATGTCCGACTCGCCTTCTACGACGCGGCGACCCTTCATCCGCTCAGACTCTTCGACCTCCTCTCGGGTCCGCTGGTCGAGCACCTGGCTTGGCACCCCACCAAGCCTATCGTGGCCATGGCCACCTCCATGGTACCCTGCTTTCCTCTTCTTCTGCCTGCTTGGCTGATGCTGATGATGAGTGATGATCACGACAATTCCTTGAATGGATGAATGTATGGCGATGCAACATGCAGGTGGACTACTTCGGGCAGCAGTACATGGGAGGTCAACTGTTCCTTCTCGACTGGAAGACAGGTAGACGCGCGGCTCTCCTGCATGAACCCCGACCGGTCACCTACTGCCACTTTAACGATGATGGTAGCCTCGTCTTTCGTGTGGCGGCTCGTGCGGATATGGGCGAGGAGGACGCGTGCTATCAGGTTAGCCGTGACGCCTATGGAACATGGCGCAATGGTTGCTTGCGGCTGGATCAGCTGCACCAGGTCGAAGAAGTTCTCGGACGACACAAGACGGGGGACTATCACGACGTACATGGTGGCGATCAAGCCAAAGAGGAAAGCGACGAGATGATGGTGACCTTCTGCTTCGTGGAGGAGGACCTGATCAGCGATCGAAGCGGCCATGCGACCACTGCCTCCCTTTTCCACGCAGGTGAAGCTGCCCAAGAGACGAAATGGGAGCGCAAGCTGCGACGCTTCGCCGAGGAGCGTGGCAAAGTGTACGAGACAAGTAAGACGGTGTGGGGTGTTGATTTCCACGATGAAAACACTCTTTGTGTGACGAAGGTAAGAGCTACTCCTCTAAAGGCGAATGAAACAGGGCGTGATCTGATGATTCTGGTGTTCTAGTGGGGAAATTCACTCGAACTGTGGTCTCGTAGGCCGTCAGAGAAGGGCGATGACTGGGTCAAGACGGTGCGCGTCTACAGCCACTACGACAGTGGTTTACAGATTCAGTCCATCCGAGACACCACGGGCGAGGATGCGGTTGTGGTCACCGAGGGGTATGATCACACGAGATGGCGCATAGTCAAGATACGTACGTTGTCCCACTCTCCACAGCAGCTGTCTCATACTGATGGCTTCCGCGCAGATATCCCTGATGGCAGAGTGGAATGGGCTCGGCACTTTGATATGGGCGTCAACTACACGGCTCGTATGAACAAAACAGGACACACTCTAGTTGAGTGCTGTGAGTTACCACCTGAGAATGCTCGAGTTATCGCGCCAGACGGCAAAATGAAGGTAAGCCACCCAAGCCCAAGTGTGTGTGTCTCTGTTCTAAGTTTTCGCGATCTCCATAGGTGACATCGATCCCTAGCTCGCTCATTCACGGGGTCCCTCTCTATAACTTCTGTCAGAAGCAGACCGATGAATGTACCGTACTCTTTTCAAAGCCCTCGTGTCGTCAGCTAACTCAGTCAACATAGTTTACTATTGTTCCAAGGAAGGGGACAGTGTTGTTCTGTGTCGCTACCATCCTATCAAAGACACATATGAAACTCTATTCCCACTCTCCGTATTTGGACCGCATGTTGAGCGATTAAGGAATGGAGTGTGGGTAAACGGTATGCTTATCTCCTCTTATTCCTGATAACATCGTTACTGACCCCATCAATCCTACGGAAGATGAGCTTGGAGAAGGTCTTATTGTTGATGCCACTACACGATTCAAGTCAGTCTTAATAGTAAGGATAGACTTGAAAACCGGCCAGAAGGTACGCTCAACGTTTGGTATCCTCCTTGAGAAGTCATTCACCGAGCCCGTCGCATTGCAGGTGTGGGAAACACCGGTGAAATACGATGTCTGTGAGATCTATCTGATTGAGGCGGCCGGGGCAGTTGCCTTCGCTCAGCCGGAAGGATTCCTCGGTCTCCTCTCGAACCGTGACGGAAGTATATTGCATTGGGATCGCGTGACTGTGCAGGGAGCCATCACCCCGATCACGAGCCTCTCTGCCAAGGGAACGCAGATTGCCCTCGGCACTACTGATGGTCGAGTCGTGCTTTATCAAGTACGTCCTCCTTTCCTTTCTCGACATGCTGACTGACTCTATTCCCTCTATCTAAATGCCATGCGTCTCCTCTTCTGTCCTGAGCAGGTACTCCCACCCTACTCCTTCACCCGACTTCTTGGGAGTTGTGTGGCGTTGTTCTCACTCGCGCTCCTGATTCTCCTAACATGCAACTCCCTCGCTTCCGTCCCGTAGATCGTCACTTCCAGGGAGCCTCCTGCGCCAGCCCACACAACGCCCACCACGGAGCACTAGCGACCTGTATCCTCTCCAAGTGTGTGTTTTTGTACAGTGTCCCGTACCTTCACTACAACAACTAAGTTCGTCCAGGATATGGATTGTTCCCCTCTCCCCTACAGAGGAACGTGCGAAGGGGAGAGGAATTTGAGAAATAAATGCATTTCTCTTTGTTTTCTTTTGGCTGCGAATCAAATCTGGGCAAGTCTCCTAAAAGGAAAGTGTGCGTCCGCTGGAGAAAAAGAAGCACTGGCCACCTCTTCGCTCCTCCCGTGCAGGACGAACAAATTGTTCTCGCCCTGATCCCAGAGGAGAGTCACCAACATGTCCTGCTCTTTCACCTCGGGCCAGATTTCTCGTTGCCCCAGCTCCTCCAGCGAGATGCACGAGCACGCATTACTGACCTCAACTGCCAACGGGGAGCTCGCGCCTGCCGATCAACTCAACTATGGCGAGTTCGAGATCATTGTCACTGAGAACGACAAGAGCAACCTTATCTGCGATGACGATTTCGAAGTTATCCCCTACACAAATAACAGGAACAACAACAAATTGACAGAGGCTCACACTGAGCGCGAGCTTTCTGAATACGACTTTGTGATCATCATGCGGCAGGACTCCTGCAACCACCCCACCTATGAGTGGCTCAAGTGGGCCACCTTGAATGGGGCTCCATTCGAGTCCAACCGTGGCTCATCGCTCCTCACATCGCGCATGGCGCGCCCACTCAGCAGTGACTTCAGTTTCGGAGCGGTCGAGAAGGAGGCCCTGGACAGGTGCACCGGTCCTGTGGAACCTACCGCGAAGAGGAGGAGCATCCTGCACGTGGTGAAATGCCTTCTTTGCCTGCAACTTCCGACCTCAACATCACGACCTCCCGTCGCCTTGCACCTGTGACTCCACATCAATAAATGTCATAATAATCATTTTTGGATCGAGGAGAATAGAAGATAATAATGAAGATAATAATGAAGATAACCTGCATGCAGTGAAGCTGTGCGGTCCAACGCTTCTGTTGACAAACTGATTTCATCGCTTCTCCCTGGCCCCATAACATGGCCATGTCTGGACGCCAGATCCTGGTAGGCCGACCACATGTGGGTGCAGATCCCCCAGAGAACAAGAACAACATGGAGGAGGAGGAAGAGGAGGAGGAGGGGCGAGTACGCACATGATAAAAGTGTGGTGGGTTCCACCTCTGCCTCGTTGACCCTCATGAGGGTCACCGAAGATGATGAGGAGGACAGCCAGTCCACCACCACCAGGCAATGCATGGAGTGAAGGAGTGGGGCCTCCTCCTTTGCCTGCCTCGTCAATGACCTGAAGGTCGAGGGGGAGGAAGAGGAGGAGGACGAGGAGGATTTTCGGCCGTCCTCACCCTAACGGTAGACCGACGCACGGACGACGGGTTTGGTCAGGCGGATCCACCGCTTCAAACACACGCGTAACCGCTGGAAACCAACGCACGGAATGAAGGAGTGGGTTGGTGAGTCTCCTCCTCCTCGTCCTCGTCCTCGTCCTCGTCCTCCTCGTCGTGACACGGTCCCACGGGACCCAGGTTAGGGTCAGATGCCTGGGAACGAGGAGGCAAGAATACACAGCAACCATTTTCCTTTTATTTTCCTTAGGAATTTTGTCGCTGGGTTCCCCGGTTATATCCAACATTTTCGCCTCCAAAAGGGCGAAAGGGAAAAGTGGTAAAGGAAACTGGCAATTAAATCGTTGAAACGCCTTACAACTGAGTGTGCCGGCGTGCGAAATCAGGATCTTCTCCATCATCCTATTGCTTGGTTGAAGCGAATTCCGTGCGTAAAAACTTGAACTGGACACCGTGCCGCCAAACATCAGTCTGTTTTCTGTGTTCTTTCAATATGGGCAATCTCCGAGACTTCCCTCTGTGTTGACCGAATCCTGCAGCGCGATCATCAGGAATCTCTGGAACGTGCTACGGCCGTATCAAGTCGTTGTGGAAAATGATTTTTA